>JAODAL010031509.1:0-48356 GCA_025379985.1 Phyllomedusa bahiana
GGTGGGGGTTCAATGGGGTTACAAACATAACATAAGTCAAACAAGTACAATAGTGACAATATATGACAATTAACCGGCACAGAGGGAGAGAGACCCCTGCCCGTGAAGGGGTAAAGAGACAGGAGGCGAGGGGCAGACATGTTTGTGGAGGGTGTAGTGATAGTGGGGTTATTGTAGGTTATAGGCTCCTGAAGAGATGGGTTTTTAGGTTGCTTTTGAAGCTGGTGAAAGTCTGTTGTGTTGGGGCAGTATGGGGGAAGCACAAGAGAAATCTAGGAAAAGGTCCTGTGAGGAGCGGAGATTGGGTGAGTGGAGATATCTGGAGATTAAGGCAGAGATGTATGGAGGGGAAAGGTTATGGAGAGCTTTGTAGGTCATGATTGTCAACTTGAAGTAAAATTCGCTGGGCAATGTGGGGGGTTCAGCTCCGTCACAGGGACCACAGACTGAGGTAACGTAAACTTAAACGGGTTTTATTTGACAGAAAGTTCCAGCAGAACATAATGACAGCGTTACCTTGGCAGGGTGCCAACACATAACACAAAAAGTATCCTTGCTTCAGGCGGTAAAAGATTAACAGAAAACGGTTCAAGCTCACCATCCACTCTTTAGTAGCCCTTAAGCAGAGCAAGTCCAGCGGCTCTCTCAGAGCCTTCACATAGGAGCTCCTTCCACAGCAAACTCCTGGCTTGGAGGGGCGTATCACCCCCAGGCCTCCTGACTTCCTGGCTTTATAGGCCAAAGGAAATCCCGGACTGGATATGTGGGAGCAGTCATCCCACTCAGCTCCAGTAAAAGTCAGGCCCGGAATCCACTGCTTAAAGCAGTGATGTAAACGTAATCAAGGTGTCTGCAACCTAAGGTTGCAGACTTATTTATCTGGCTCACTCCACCGCAGCCCTAAGGTACGGTGGCACATATCGACCCCTGATGGCAAGGCCTTTTGTCTTGTCACACACCCCCTGCCCAAAGCCGAGGGGCTGGGTACTTTCGCCCGTCAGACAGTGAAATGCCAGAAACCAGCGTGTTATTCTGGCGTTGTTCCCTTTTTTTAACTTCATCCATCTTAATGGCGCATGGTCAGAGACCAGTGTGAACTATCTACCCAGCAGATAATACCTGAGGGCGTCTAATACCCACTTAATGGCCAGGCACTCTTTCTCCACAATAGAAAAATTATGTTCTGCTGGGGAAAGCTTGCGGCTAAGGTACATCACGGGGTGTTCTTCCCCATTTATGTCCTGCAACACTACTGCGCCCAGGCCTACATCTGATGCATCCGTCTGTACCCTAGTGAAGTCTGGAACAACCAACACTGGCTGTTTACATAAAGCTCGTTTTAATTCACAAAAAGCTTTTTCAGCCTCCGGAGACTATTTTACCATCACAGACTGGGACCCTTTTGTGAGCTCGGTTAGAGGAGCGGCTAACGTGGCAAACCGGCGATAGTAGCCAACAATGCCCAGGAATGCCCTAACCTGTTTTTTTGTTAGGGGGCGTGGCCAGCTTTGTATGGCTTCCACCTTGTTGACCTGAGGCTTGATTAGGCCCCTTCCCACAATATACCCCAAGTACTTGGCTTCTTCCATGCCACCCGCACACTTCTTAGGGTTGATGGTAAACCCTGCTCTCCTTAGGGCATTTATGATAGCCTGCAGTTTCCCTAGATGACTTTCCCAGTCATGGCTGAAGATGACGATGTCATCTAGGTACGCTATGGCATACCTCCTATGGGGGATTAATATGCGATCCATGGCCCTTTGGAAGGTGGCCGGGGCTCCCTGCAGACCAAAAGGCATCCTAGTGTAATGGTAGCATCCCTCAGCGGTGGAGAAGGCAGTCTTCTCCTTGGCTTCCTTTGACAGGGGAATCTGCCAGTACCCCTTTGTGAGATCTAACGTGGTGATATAACGGGCTTGCCCTAGCCTCTCAATAAGTTTGTCTATTCTCACATCGGGTAGGTGTCCACCTTGGAGACCTCGTTGAGTTTTCTGTAGTCATTACAGAAGCGCAATTCCCCACTCAGCTTTGGCACTAGGACTATTGGGCTTGACCACCCACTCTTAGATTCTTCGATGACCCCTAGTTTTAGCATCCGTTCCACCTCCTGGGACACCACTTGCCTACGGGCCTCTGGGATTCTATATAGCTTTATATTCACTCTAACATGACGCTCGGTGACTATCTCATACTCAATCACGGATCTGAGACCAGGTAGATTGGAGAACATATCCTTGTTTTGCTCTAACAGTTCCTGGCACTGCTGCTTCTGGGAGGTTGTCCACAATAGTGACGTCCTGGGACCCTACTGTCGACTGGGTAAGCAGACAGGAGGTACCCATCATGTCCCTAGCTTTCAAGCGCTTGATGAGGTTTACATGATACACCTGGATTGGCTTCCTTTTGCCCGGTTGGTGTATCTTGTAGTTCATCTCATTAACTTTTTCGAGGACCTCAAACGGTCCCTGCCACTTCGCTAGGAACTTTCTTTCCACAGTGGGTACAAGGACGAGTACCCGATCACCAGGGCGGAACTGTCTGATCCGGGCCGTTCTATTGTACACCCTACTTTGGGCTTCTTGAGCCTGAAGAAGATGCCCCTTAACTATGGGCATGATCCTGGCTATTCTCTCCTGCATTTGAGCCACGTGCTCAATGATACTCTTGTATGGCGTGGCCTCGCTTTCCCAGGTCTCCTTTGCCACATCCAGTAAACACAGAGGATGTCGCCCGTAGAGCAGTTCAAAGGGTGGAAACCCTGTTGAGGCCTGAGGGACTTCTCTTATAAAGAACAGCAGGTAAGGTATTAAACAGTCCCAATCCCGGCTATCCTTTTCTACGACCTTCCTGAGCATGGCCTTCAGTGTTTTATTGAACCGCTCTACTAGCCCATCAGTTTGCGGATGGTACACTGACGTCCTTAGCTGCTTTATACACAGGACCTTACACAGCTCCTTCATAACCCGGCACATGAAGGGGGTTCCCTGATCGGTCAGGATCTCTTTTGGCAGACCTGTCCTGGAAAAAATATGCACTAACTCTCGGGCAATGGATTTTGAGGAGGAATTACTCAGGGGTACTGCTTCTGGGTACCGGGTAGCATAATCTAGTATCACCAAAATATATTGGTGACCCCTAGCTGATTTTACCAGTGGGCCTACCAGATCCATTGCTATCCACTCGAAGGGGGTCTCTATAATGGGCAGAGGCACTAATGGATTCCGGAAATGCGACACTGGGGCGGTTAATTGGCAAGTGCGACAGGACTGGCAAAAATCCAATATTTCCAGATGACATCCCGGCCAATAAAATCTTTGTAAGATTCACTCCCAGGTCTTCTCTAACCCCCAAGTGTCCCCTCGACACGTGAGAGTGGGCTAGGTCCAACACCATCCGCCGGTAGTGCCCGGGTACCAGCAGTTGTTCCACCACCTCCTCTCTTACTTTGTTTACCCGATACAGTAAATTGTTAACCAAGGCGAAGTGCGGAAACCTGTGATCTGCCCCATGTTCTTGGGGAACACCATTTATCACCGTGACGTTTTCTAGAGCGGTTTTTAACATCATGTCCCTTTAGCTGGGTGGTCCAAAAATTTTCCCGGGACACCTCATTTTCATCCCCTGCTAATACTACCAAAGGAAATTCCTGTGGGCTCTCATTATACCCATTCATTTTTACTTTATTACCCTTTTCAGGACTATTTGGGCCCCTCTTGTGGCCTTACCCCACAAGTCCCAAAACGCCAGAAAGTCTCTTCCCAGAATTATGGGGTACATGAGATTTTCTACGACTTCCACCATATGGGACAGGGTAACCTGCTCCGTAGCCACAGTCACCTTAGCCATCGGGTAGTTCTTAGTGTCCACATAGATACATTGTACCCCAACCTTCTTGCCGGGGACCCGTACATGGGGGAGCGTGGCCTTTAACAGGGTCACAAAACTCCCAGAGTCCAGAAGTCCACACACTGTGACCCCGTTGATTATTACCTGACAGACCTGGGGACCCTCGCCAGGGTGAGGTATGGCACTCTAGGCAGGGTAGGCGAACCAGGAACAGCGGTGGTCTACGTTGCAGTCCATGGGCTCTGAGGACTGGGGGCAGTGTGCTGCTATGTGCCCCGGGCCATGACATCTCCAGCAAATCACGGGGTGCGGACTCCTCGCTGGAGATCGGGTATCAACCCAAACTTGCCCCTCTTGAGACAGTTTGGGCCACCTCTTTGCGCGATCTGGCTCTCCTCTGTAACGCTTGGAGACGGACCTGCTGCCTGTTGGTCTGTCACAGGATACTTCCACGGCTTGGTATCTCTCCACCAGGTCATCAGCACACTGGGGATCTCCTTGAGCGACCCAGCATTGTATGGCTCTGGGCAGGGTTTGGACGAACCGGTCCATCACCACTCTCTCCACCATCTGCGTTGGGGTACAGGATTCTGGTTGGAGCCACTTCTGTACTAGATGGAACAAGTCGAACATTTGCGATCTAGGAGGTTTGTCTTGATCATACTCCCAGTGTGGCACTCGCCAGGCTTAGACCGCCAGATTCAGCCTTAGGCGGGCGATGATTTCGGCCTTCAACTTGCTGTAGACTATAGCATCTTGTAGCGGAAGATCAAAGTAGGCTTTCTGCGGTTCCCCAGTCAGGTAGGGCGCCAGGACTTCCGCCCATTGCTCGATGGGAAGCTTTTCCCGGTCTGCCACTCGTTCAAAGATGGTTAGGAAGGCCTCTACGTCATCTTCCAGGGTCATTTTTATTATTGCCTCTCTTACCGATCTTCGGACTCTGGCATTGTCATCCGCTGGTTCCTCCTTCTTCGGAGCGGTTTCTGCCAGTGTAGCCAGTTGAGGGACCAGGAGCTGGTTGGTCTTTCGTTGGGCCTGCATGGCCTCTGTGTGTGCCCTCTGCTGCTGGGCGCTGATCTGCGGCTGCTGGAGATTGGCTTGCACCAATTGCTTTATGAGCTCATCCATACTGGGAGCACCTGTTTGCACTGCTGCTACAGCTTTAAGCCAGGACATGCAGTCCTTCTTTGCCCTCTGTGACTCTTCCAGGAGCGTGTGACTGCCCACATCAACTACACCACTTGTGGGGGAGGGGGGGGGTCAGCTTCGTCACAGGGACCACAGACACAGGTAACATAAATTTAAACGGGTTTTATTTGAAAGAATGTACCAGCAGAACATAAAGACAGCGTTATCTTGGCAGGGTGCAAACACATAACACAAAACGTATCCTTGCTTCAGGCGGTTCAAGCTCACCAACAGGGAGAGGTTGAGGGGAGGAGGTGGTGCGAGAGTGAGAGACAGTGAATGTCCGATAAGTGAGGTATGAGGAGATCCAGGAAAGGGCCAAGTCCGTGATGCCGAGGGAGGAGAGGATTTGTAGTAGGAGGGAATGGTCAACAGTGTCAAAGGCAGAGGAACAGTCTAAGAGGAGAATAGAGTAGAGACCTGAGGCTTTAGCAGTTACAAGGTCGTTGGTGACCTTGGTTAGGGCGGTTTCTGTAGAGTGATGGGATCTGAAACCAGATTAGAGTGCGTCAAGAAGAATGTTGGAGGACAGATGGGAGGACAGTTAAAGATAAATGTGTTATCTCTGCCCTAATCTGATACCTCCCCTCATGTAATCTCCATCCATAACCTGCCCCCCATACATCTCTACCCTAATCTCCTGATACCTCCCCTCATGTAATCTCCACCCATAACCTCCCCCCCATACATCTCTACCCTAATCTCTTGATACCTCCCCTCATGTAATCTCCATCCATAACCTCCCCCATACATCTCTACCCTAATCTCCTGATACCTCCCCCATGTAATATACATCTACCCTAATCCCCTGATACCTCCCTCATGTAATCTCCATCCATAACCTGTCCCCCCCATACATCTCTGCCCTAATCTCCTGATATCTCCCTCATGTAATCTCCATCCATAACCTCTCCCATACATCTCTACCCTAATCTCCTGATACCTCCCCGCATGTAATCTCCATCCATAACCTGTCCCCATACATCTCTACCCTAATCTTCTGATACCTCACCTCATGTTATCTCCATCCATAACCTGTCCCCCCATACATCTCTACCCTAATCTCCAGGTACCTCCCCTCATGTAATCTCCCTCCATAACCTGTTCACCCCCTAATCTCTACCCCCCTTTATCTCCTATAACCTCCCCACCCTCCCTCATTTCCCCGTAATCTCCATCCATAACCTGTCCCCCATACATCTCTCTCTAATCCCCCTGATACCCCCCCTCATGTAAATTCCATCCTAATCCCCTGTTCTCAACCCATACATCTCTTTTCCTCCCCTAATCCTCCTGATACCTACCCTCTCATGTAATCTCCATCCATAACCTGTCCCCTACACTTACCCTAATCTTCTGATACCCACTCATGTTATCTCCCCCATAACCTCTACCCTAATTTCCTGTACCCCCCATGTAAACTCCATCCATACCTGTCCCCCCATACATTCTACCCAATCTCCTGATACCTACCCTCATGTAATCTCCATCCATAACCTGTCCCCCCATCATCTCTGCCTAATTTTCCTACCTCCCCCTGTAATCTCCATCCTAACCGTCCCCCATACATTCGCCAAACTCCTTAACCTCCCCTCACGCAATCTCCACTCCTCACAGGACCTTCTTCTCTGCTCTCCTCTTATCATCTCCTCACACAACCGTTTCCAAAACTTCTCCAGTGCTTCCCCCACACTCTGGAACTCACTGCCCCAACACATCAGACTCTCCTACACCTTCATCGGGTTCAAAAGCAACTTGAAAACCCATCTCTTCAGTGAAGCCTCCAACAACCCCTCTGCCTCTTCTCCTCCCCAGAGACTTGTCTGCCCCTCACCTTCTGCCTCTTCACTCCTCCCTTGGAGATTGTAAGCCTCCGTGGGCAGATTCCTCTTTCCCTCTTTGCCAGTTGTTAGTCATTTTGTGTTGCCATTTTACTAAGACCTATATTATGTATGTAATCCCCCCCTCGAGTGTACGGCTCCCTGGAAGTAATGGTGCTTTAAAATAATAATATATGAAGGTTTCCATCAGGTCCTCCTTGCCATTCTTTCTTTACATCTTTCTGCGGAGCCCTATTCTTTTTTTTCTTTTGTCATGTTCGTTTTTCCCTCTTCGCCTTTCCAGAGCCAGAACTTTTTTTTATTTTTCCACCTACATAGACGTTTGAGGGCTTTCATTTTGCGGGACAAGATGGACTTTCCAATTATGTCATTGCTATTACCATAGAATAAACTGGGAACTGCAAAAATATTCTGAGTGGGGCAAAATGTGAGAGAAACGTACTTGCGCCATGTTTGTGGGGGTTTTGTTTTTTGGCGTTCAGTTTTTGGTATAAATGATGTATTATCTGTCTTCTACAGATTGTTACGAATCCAGCAATACCAAAAACGTAGGGTTTTCGTAATGTTTTGTTACCATAAAAAATCAGATTTTTGCTGCGGCGCCATTTTCTGCGACCGATAACTTTTTTGTATTTCTACCTACAAACATGAGTGAGGGGCAGTTTTTGCGCCTGACATGCACTTTTTATTGGTACCAGTTTGGGATACATAAGAGTTTTTGATCACTTTTTTTCAAATTTTTAGGGGATGTGAAATTACCAAGAAAACAAATTATTTGTGTTTTAATAGGTTGGAATTTTACTTATTTAAATTTTTTTTTATGCTTTAAAGGGGTGTGATCATTAATACATCTTATTGCATTGCAATACAATACAATAGGGTGTAGCAATATGGCGGTTTTATTACTTCCTTTCTGTGGTAGGAAGTAGTAAAACAGAAAACATGGCGGTGATGGAAGCCTTCACCATTTTGTTTTATACGCTGTCCCGGAGATCAGCTTTCAGGTGTCCAGACAACATCCTCTGAACCACCAATCCCTGAACAAACATACTAAACAGGTGCTCCCACCATAAACTTTGATGGCAAATAGGATAGGCCATCAAAGGGACCTCACCAGTGTTGGCTCTGAATAGAGACCTGGTCACAGTGGAGTTCTGAGTACAGTTCCACACACCTCTCCCTTGTACTGGGATCTCCCATAGAACAGAATGGAGAACACAGCGCTCCCCTGTACTGGGAACCCCATAGAACAGAATGGAGAACACAGCGCTCCCCTGTACTGGGAACTCCCATAGAACAGAATGGAGAACACAGCGCTCCCCTGGACTGGGAACTCCCATAGAACAGAATAGAGTCGTGTTTAAGCCTGACCGGCTTAACTAAGAATCTAAATGCTTCTTTAGGGATTTCCATGTATTGTATAGCCCTTTTAGCAGTTGGTGTGCTGGTATTGTAATATATATATATGCCACAGTCAAGCCAGTGGCACCCAGGTTCACATTGTGTTTTTCAGAAAAAAATTTTGTACAGAACTATACGTTGTATTTGGCATATATTGTTTTTAACTTATAAAGGGAGGAATGGAAGCCTCCATTTTGGTTCTTCACCCCGCCCCCCTCACAAGCTGTTATACAGTGCGCTTGCAAGGTTGGTGCCTGTTTTTTTATTTTTCTCTCCAGATTATGGAGGTCGGTTGACCCAATGAGAGGCCTGAATTTGGCTCTAGTGAGAGATAAAGATAGCGTAGGACCACCCGCCTTGAGTCGGGGGTGGCATAAACATCTTTTGATCAAAACGTGTGAAATAAGAATCTCAAAGTTTTTTTTCATGTATTAAGCCTGACTGGATCTCCATTCTGAGCCGACACTTTCAGTGGCACGTTCTCGAGATAAGCACTGGCCCCACAGATGGTCTTATCAATATGCCATCAAACGCAATGGTGGGAAAACAGTGATTAAGATTCTTTACTGTAAGAGCAGTGATGCCAGGAATCTCTCTGCTGTAGGAAGATGCCTTAAGGAATTCACTACAAGGGTTCAGTGGGGCCCGGATGCATTTCTGGGGCTAATAATACAAGTTCTAGTAACTAGATTCCTGGAGATCGGTCGTAATTCCACAGTTTTGGAGTGAGAGGGGAAATTTTTCATCCAAGTGTCCCCTCTCCATACACAGGATTACACAGTAGTGAAGAAGACATCAGGGGACTTTGTGGCCCCCAGCACTGTCCCTGTGTGTCAGGAGGATTGAGCCGGGGCCCCCTCATAGAGCCCCCCCGCACGCACTGATACAGGAGATGGACAAAAAGCAGAAGATCCTAGAACTCACCAACAAATGACGGAGCTGCTGACTGGAGAGGTGACACTGCTGGAAAAGCTGGGTCATTATCAGTAACACCACTGGAGGGGTCTGGGTGATGACCGTATCATTTTGTGTGTCAGGTTTCCCATAAGGTGTCCCGGGTCGCTGTCTATTTCTCCATGGAGGAGTGGGAGTATTTAGAAGGACACAAGGATCTGTACAAGGACGTCATGAGGGAGGATCTGGATAATCACCGGTCTCTTATGTCACAAGGTAAGAAGCTGGAGTCCACGAGGCTCTTGGGCCTTTGCATAGATGGTGAGGAGCACAACAATGTCATTTAGGCCCTGAGAGTTAAACCTATAATAATAATTGTTGAAGGGTGTGTCTGATCTATAGCAGTATATTTACTATTCTGCCATAGGCAAACTTAAACTCTTTCAGTTCTCAATCTATAAAACACAAAAACTTAACTTTTATTATGTATAACACTTAACCTCGATACCCACTATTTTAAATACCTGATTTCTAACCTCTCAAACTGTCCATTTCTAATTGTGAAGGAATAACTCCTTTTCTATTATCAAGTCTGGTGGAGCACCACCTATTAGCAGGAAAACCCTACATATACAGTGATTTGCTAGCTCCAAAAAGGAATCCCAAGCATGTTACTTGGGCAGTCATCCCTAATCTAATGTGCATGAAATATATAAGGTTTCCTTTTGAGACCCTCTGCAGCGGGTAACACAGTAGAGTAGAGAGAGGTAGAAAATCATGAATTAAAATGTCATGCCTGACCTCCCCAACATGTTTCACCAGCTAAACTGGCTTCAAATCAGGGGATAGAGGTTCCGGTAAAAAAAACAGGACCTCAAATCCCCGATGAAGCCAGTTTAGGTGGTAAACATGTTTGGGAGGTCAGGCATGACATTTTAATTTGTGATTTTCTACCTCTCTACTGTATTACCTGCTGCAGAGGGTCTCACAAGGAAACCTTATATATTTTATGCACATTAGATTAGGGATGACTGCCCAAGTAAGATGTTTGGGATTCCTTTTTGGATCTAGCAAATCACTGTATATTGTAAGGTGGCAACAGCAGGAAGGGTGTACAATGGAGTGTACATACCGGCCAGGGCCCCTGGCATGAAACCTTTCGATGTCCAGACACATGCCCCAAGGAAAGGGAGCCTTGGGGACTGAAAAGCCAAAGTTCAATAGGTTTTGACAGTTTAGACTGTCGACATATGTTTAACATATGTAATGTGTTAGTATGGCTTCCAGCCATTTCCTGGGTTGGCCTTTTATTGGGAGTGAGCATAGAGCAGGGTGGGTGCTCACTCCCCATGGTTCCACTCCGGGATTTCCCTGGAGTATATAAGTCAGCAGGTAAGCTGTCTAAGGTGGTTATACCTCCCAGGCTACCTTCAAGTCTGGAGAGGAGACAGGCTGGGGAACCAGCAGAATTGCTACCTGTTTTTTTTTCTGTTACTACCAAGGTGTTAGTAAGTCTAACTCTGTTAGTTAGAGCCCAGACGGGCAGGCTTTTGTTTTGTTTTGTGTTGTGCATGTCTTGCACTTATTTTGTGTTGCTGCTACAATAAAAATACAGAGGCCCTGTATTTTTACACCTGAATTCCGTCTCAGTCTCTGCCTGAAGAAACACGTGGGTCACGATCCCAGTGCTGCTAAAGCTCACACATGGTGGAGGATGCGGGCAAAATAGAGGCAGTACTCTCCTGAGACAGAGAAAAACGGAAAGAAAACGTATGTCCTGAGGGAAAGCCGCTACCGCACGGTCAGCAGAGTCAGGCAAAATGGACGAGTTGGTGAAGCAGCTAATCCAAGCCAACGCTAACCTCCAGCTGATGGCGGCCAGCCAGCAGAAAGCGCACGAGGAGACCATCCGGGCTCAAGCTGAGACAAATCGCCTGCTAATCGAGACCCACCAAGCCACGGTGAAAGAGCAACAGCAAGTAAACCAGATGCTGCAGCAACAGCTACAGGCCTTGGCTGCGCGGCCAGAAGGGCCAACAAGTGTGCAGTCCACACCCAGCCAGGTGGTGCAAAGTTCCCTGCGCAAGATGTCCACGGATGACGACATCGAGGCTTACCTGGGGACCTTTGAACGGATAGCGGAGAGAGCAGCTGCCGGTGGACCAGTGGGCGGATGTCCTGGCTCACTTCCTAACGGGCGAACCACAGAAGGCCTACTTCGACCTGCGTGTCCAAGACGCCAAGATCTACACCAAACTGCGGGGGGAGATCCGGGCCTGACTGGGGGTCACCCTGGCTGTAAGAGCCCAGCGAGTACAAGCATGGGAGTTTGATCCTACCAAGCCTGCCAGGTCACAGATGTACGACCTGTTCCACATTACCAACAAGTGGCTACAGCCGGAGACTCACACCTGCCCAGGTGGTCGAACGGGTGGTCTGTGACCATTTTTGCGGGCCCTTTCCCCATCAAGCTCCAGCGGTGCGGGGGGTACACCCACCCCAAAAGCGTGGACACACTGGTCGCGGTTGTGGAACGGTACAGCGCTACAGAGGAGTTCCTGCAAGTCCTACATACCCCAGGGAATCCGCAGACCTCCACCCGCGGTAAGACTTCTCCTGTCCCAAAAGGGGGGTCACGGTTATACGGAAGGTGGGAGAAGCCACCCACCCCAAAACGGACCCTGTTTCTAAGGCCCGGACCCATATTTCTGCTGGCGGGTGCCAAGGACTGGATATGTGGCGGCACGTTGCCCGGGAAGGGAGGGACCCATGGAAAATGGGTTGGGGAGGCGTACCTCCTGCTTTGCCCGGCTGTCATATTCCACTCGGGTTGCTGCTGGGAAGGACCGACAAGAGTGCCTTGTTACCGTTAATGGACATTCGATGCAGGCCCTCCTGACTCGGGGAGCTTAGTGACCCTTGTGCAAGCCCGACTTGTGAGCCCGGACCAACTACTCTCACACCGGATAGGGGTAGTTTGTATCCATGGAGACACCAGGGACTACCCCACGGCCATACTGGCCATAGAGACTGCTTGTGGGGGTCACACAACATGAGGTGGCCGTTGTGACCAGTTTACCTCACAGCGCAGTTATTGGCTTGACTTCTCTTTTTGGGGATCTGGGGGGAAATAAAACCCAGAAATGTATAATTGTTGTACTCCTGTAAATAACGTGTGTCAAACAGGTGATAGTATCGAACCTGTGCCATTTCCATTATCGATCCTGGCTGGAGACCCAGAGGAGACCCCCACTGAGTAAGAACTCTCCTCCTTACCAGTCTCGAAAGGGAATTTTGGCACAGAGCAAGTGAGGGCCCCTAACCTGGGTAACGTTTGGGAAAAGCGTAAAGGTCATGATGGGAGACCACAGGAACCGGGGGAGGAGTTGATCTACCCTCACTTCGCCGAAACGGGATAATTATTGGTACCAGGTGAAAAAGACAGCAACAGAGGTGGGGGAAACAGTTGGTGGTACCCCGAACCATGTCCGATGGTCTTAGAACTGGCACAATTCCTATGTGTTGGGGACACTTGGGCGCGTAGAAAACTAGGGAGCGGTGTGAGGGGAACTTCTATTTGGCCCGGCATCTAAAGGGCAGTGAAGGGTTTTCTGTCAGTTCTGCCCGGAGTGTCAGGTCCCCCGCCCCTAGACACCTTTTCCCGGGAGTCCATGGTTCCTCTTCCCATTATAGGGGTACCTATTGAGGGGATTGGCAGGGAAATCTGGTCGGTCCCCCCCCTAAATTGGCTAGGGGGCACCAGCATATCCTAGTCGTACTGATTAAAGCCACCCGCTAGCCCGAGGCTATACCCCTCAGAAACACCTCCTCTAAAGGGATACTAGGAGCTGTTTTAAGCTATTCAACTGTACTGGGATCCTCAAGGAGATCCTGACCGATCAGGGCACCCCATTTATGTCCAAGGTGACCAAAGAGCTGTGCTGCCTACAAAAAAATTGCCCACCTGCGCACCTTCGTGTACCATCCCAGACCAATTTGTCTGGTCGAGTGCTTAATAAAACCCTAAAAGGGATGTTTTAAAAAAAATGTGGACAAGGATGTAGGGGTTGGGACCACCTGTTGCCCTATCTATGTTCGCCACCGGGAAGTCCCACAGGCATCCACGGGGTTCTCGCCATTCGAGCTGCTATAGGGGGACATCCCCGAGGGGTGCTGGACATAGCCGAGAAACCTGGAGCAAGAGGGAAACCCCCTTTCAGAAGTGTCAAGAGCATATAGCCGACCCTGCAGGACAGGATCGCGGCAGTTATGCCCATTGTAAGGGAGAATATGCTACAGGCCCAGGAAGCCCAGGCCCGGGTTTACAACAGGACCGCAAGAGTCAGGTCTTTTCAGCCCGGGGACAGGGTGCTCGTACTTGTCCCAACTGTAGAAAGCAAGTTTCTAGCCAAGTGGCAAGGCCCCTATGAGATCTGTATATGGGTGAGTGAGGTGAACTACAAGGTTTTTCAGCCAGGAAAAAGAAAACCCTACTAGATCTACCATATTAACCTCATCAAACCCTGGAAGGACCAAGAAAACCTGGTGGTTGCAAGGGGAGTCAGGGAGGTCCCAAACAAAGAGTTACCCCCTGTCCGTATCGCAGAGTCCTTGTCAGTGGTCCAGAGGCAGGAGGTCAGGGAATTCCTACAAAGGAACCGAGGGGTCTTCTCTGAACTGCCTGGCCGGACAGACGTCACCAAAATGACATTGTCACCGAGCCCGGCCAAAAGGTGCGGTTGAGACCATACAGGGTGCCAGAAGCCCAGAGGGGAAGCCATTTCCGAAGAAAATGAGGAAATGCTAAACCTTGGGGTAATAGAGAAGTCCCAAAGTGGGTGGTCGAGCCCCAACGTGATTATTCCTAAGCCAAATGGTAGCTTGCGGTTTTGTAATGATTTCCGCAAGTTGAATGAAGTCTCCAAATGCCTTCCCCATGCCAAGGGTCGACGAGCTGATCAAGAGGTTGGGACCAGTGAGGTATATTACCACCTTAGACCTCACCAAAGGGTATTGGCAGGTTCCCCTCACAGATCAGGCAAGGGGGAAAAAAGGCATTTCCCACCCCAGAGGGACACTTCCAGTACGTGGTCCTTCCTTTTGGTTTATATGGGGCCCCTGCGACCTTTCAGAGGCTAATGTACATCATCCTGCAGCCGCATAAAGACTACGCAGCCGCATACCTGGATGATGTGGTGATCTATAGTGCCAATTGGGATTCCCATCTGGTGAAGGTGCAAGCATTCTAGACGCGATAGGGGCCGCTGGCTAACGGCCAATCCACAGAAATGTCGATAGGGCTAGAGGAGGCTCGTTACCTCGGCTACAACATCGGCCGAGGGGTCATAAAACCCCAGGTAGACAAGCTCGAAGCCATTCAGAATTGGCCTCAACCTGTGTCCAAGAAACAGGTTAGAGCCTTCCTTGGCGTTGCAGGCTACTACAGGAGGTTTGTGCCAGGCTTTGCCTCAATAGCTGCCCCTCTCACAGACCTCACCAAGGGAGCAAAATCCACCATAGTAAAGTGGAACCCGGAGGCTGAACAAGCCCTTTCTGATACTCAAGGAGGTGCTCTGTAAGAGACCTGTACTGGTTACCCCTGATTTCAGAAGGGAATTCATAGTACAGACGGATGTCTCAGAGGTGAGTTTAGGTGCAGTCCTGTCCCAAAAGATTAATGGGGAAGAGCACCCCGTCGGGTACCTCAGCCGGAAGCTGTTGGCGGCAGAAAAGAACAACTCGATTTTAGAGAGGGAGTGTCTGGCTCTGAAATGGGCAATCGAGTCGCTGAGGTACTATCTAGTCGGGAGGCAATTTAGGGTGTTCACTGATCACTCCCCATTGAAACGGATGGCCCAAAACAAAGGGAAGAACGCGAGGGTAACCCGGTGGTTCCTGGCCCTACAGGACTTTTAAGTTCTGTGTGGAATATTGTCCTGGGTCCCAACAAGCAAACGCAGACGCGTTATCCAGAGTGCATAGTTTCGGGGCACAAGGTGCTCCGCCCCACGGGCTAGCAGAGGGGGGAAAATGAAAGGTGGTAACAGCAGGAAGGGGGTGTATATATCCGGCCAGGGTCCTTTGCATAACCTTTCGTGTCCAACACATGCCCCCAAGGTAAGGAGCCTTGGGGAATGAAAGGCCAAAGTTTTAATAGGTGTCGACAGTATAGGCTGTCGATATATGTTTAACATGTGTAATGTGTTAGTATGGCTTCCAGCCATTTCCTGGGTCGGCCTTTTATTGGGAGTGAGCATAGAGCAGGGTGGGTGCTCACTCCCCATGGTTCCAATCCGGGATTTCCCTGGAGTATATAAGTCAGCAGGTAAGCTGACTAAGGGGGCTACAACCCCCAGGCTACCTCCAATCTGGAGAGGAGACAAGCTGGGGGAACCAACAGGGCTGCTAACCTGGTTTTTGTTCTGTTACTACCAAAGGTGTTAGTAAGTCTAACTCTTTTAGTTAGAGCCCAGACGGGCAGGTTTTTGTTTTGTGTTGTGCATGTCTTGCACTTGTATTGTGTTGTTGCTTCAATAAAATACAGAGGCCCTGTATTTTTACACCTGAAGATCCGTCTCTGTCTCTGCCTGAAGAAACACATGCGTCACAATCCCAGGCGTAAAGCTCAAAATAAAGTAGGTTTCCCTGTTAAAGGTGGTGCTCCACCAGACTATAATAGAAAAGGAGTTAAATTTCCCTTTACAATTATAGAAAGGACAATTTGAGAGGTTAGAAACAGGTTTTTAAAATATGTGTATTGAGGTTAATTTTATATATAATAAAAGTTAAGTTTTAGTGTTTTATAGATTGAGAACTGAAAGAGTTTGTTTGCCTTTGGCAAAACAGTAAATATAGTTATTAAAAGTCACTCTTGGTTCTCTTGCGAGATTCCCATTTTTTTTAGACTATTTGATCTATAACAGGTCTGGATTCAGTGGCTGTGCGCTTGTGTCTCTCACAGATGACTCCAGAAGGAGAAATCCACCAGAGAGATGTTCCCGTCCTCTGAATGACCAGGATTGTCCAAAGAAAAAGCAGAACGTCCTAGAGAATCATCAGGTAGAAGCCGAGCCCAATACCCAATCTATTCAGGGGTGTATGGACAGTATGTGGTCCTGCAGTCATAGATGGTGCCAAGCATAAGGGTTTTGAACTTTTGACTTTCAGGCTCCATATCTCGCCATCCACTACAGCTTGGAACATGAGACCACCATCATTGTATAGTCCTTTATCTCATACTTAAATTTGACCTGCAGCTACTTAGCATATTCTTAATTATGCAGATTCTTGGCATGTACAGTTGAAACCCGCAGTTTCCATCCACTCTATATAAAGCCCCATCTGCAGGTTTCTCCGCCCCTCTATATAAAGCCCCCTCTGCAGGTTTTTCTCTCGGACATGTAATCAGAATAAACCTTCCCTGTTTTAGGTCAATTAGGAACCAAAATTATTTCTATTCCCCAAATGCAGAATAATGAGAGGGGGAATATTTAAGACATTTTTATTACTTTCTGCAAAGTCAGAAGTTTCCTCCATTCCATTAGTATTTGGTGGCTTTGCCCTTAAACTGTAGGACTTGGGTCAAATGTTTTAGATATCCTTCCACAAGCTAAGGTAGGAATTTTGGCCTCTTCCTCCTAACAGCGCCTTGCTCGCTCCGGTCTTTTCAGCTTTCCCCATAAACTTCCAAAAGGATCGAGATCAGGGCTTTGTGATGGCCGCTCCAAAACATGGACTTGGTTCTCCTTAAGCCACTTTGAAACCAGTTGAGCAGCAGCTTCGGGTCATTGTCCATTTGGAAGACCCATTTCCACCCAAGCTGTAACTTCCAGGCTGATGTCTTGAGACGTTGCTTCTGTTTTGCCACATCATCTTCTTTCCTCATGATGCCATCTGTTTTGTCAAGTGCTTCAGTCCCTCCTGCAGCAATACAACCCCACAACATGATTCTGCCCCCCCCCCCCTATGTTTCACAATAGGGATGGTGGTCTTAGAAGTCCAAGCTTCTGCCTTTTTCTTCCAAACATAACAATGGTCATTATGGCCAAACAGTACAATTTTAGTTTCGTTAGACCACAGGACCTGTCTCCAGAAATGTAGAGCTTTGTTCCTGTGCATTTGCAAACATGAATTTGGCTTTTATAGATTTCTTTTGAAGTAGTAGCTACTTCCCGGCAGAGCCCATGTTGATACAGGAGTCGTTTCACTGTGGATAATGACACAATCTTACCAGCTTCCGCCAGCATCTTCACAAGGTATTTTGCTTTGTTCTTGGGTTGATATGCACATGTCGGACCAAAGCACGTTCATCTCCGAGACACAGAGCCCATCTCTTTCCTGAGCAGTAAAGTGGCCGGACATTCCGATCTTGTTTGTACTTATGTGTAATTGTTTGTACAAATGAACGAGGCCCCTTCAGGTATCTGGAAATTGCACCCAAGGATGATCCAGACTTGTGCAAGTCCACAGTTCTCTTCCTGATATCTTGGCTGATTTCTTTAGACTGGCCCCTGATGTTACACATGGTCCCAAATTGATGACAGGCGGAGTAACCGCAGTGTAGGGAAACTACAGACTAAGCAGAAAGTAATTAAAATGCCATAAAAAAATTCTCTCTCTCATTATTCTGCATTTAGCAAATATAAATAATTTTGGTTCCAAATTGACTTAAAATGAGAAAGGTTTAGTCTGACTTCATTTCAAGATAGTGAGAAAAACCTGCAGATGTGTCTTATTATCTAGTGTTTCAACTGTAACTGCATTGTTACTGTTTTGCTCCTGGTGGTGGAAGAATCTTTTTCTCACCAATATCATTGGGGGACACAGCACCTTGGGTATAAGCCCTTGCCCTAGGAGGCTAACACAAGGCGGACCGAACATGTTGGGCCCGCCCCCGGTGGCCTATATCCCTCCTGCTGAAGCAAGGCTGATCAGTTTTCAGCCTAGCCTCCTTAGGAGGGAGACGCTGCTCCGCAGCTCTGCGGTTTGTTATTTTTGGTTTCTTTGCAGGTGGTTATTGAGCACCTGGCTCTCACCAGTTGAAAGGTGATCGAGCACCCGGCTCTCACCAGGTGGAAGGTGATCGAGCACCCGGCTCTCACCAGTTGGAAGGTGATCGAGCACCCGGCTCTCACCTTGTGGAAAGGTGATCGAGCACCCGGCTCTCACCTTGTGGAAAGGTGATCGAGCACCCGGCTCTCACCTTGTGGAAAGGTGATCGAGCACCCGGCTCTCACCTTGTGGAAAGGTGATCGAGCACCCGGCTCTCACCTAGTGGAAGGTGATTGAGCACCTGGCTCTCACCTAGTGGAAAGGTGATTGAGCACCCGGCTCTCACCTAGTGGAAAGGTGATTGAGCACCCGGCTCTCACCTAGTGGAAAGGTGATTGAGCACCCGGCTCTCACCTTGTGGAAAGGTGATTGAGCACCCGGCTCTCACCTATCAGCGGGGTCGTCAGCGCGTAATTTTACTGTGACGCTGTCCCCCCTGAGGGCGTCAGGAACCCAGTCAGTTCTTTAGCTGGCTGGTCTTCCTTTTCACTGTTCACCCGTCCCCACCTGCCGCCTCCGTGCCTTTTTACGGATTCGCCTGTCTGCGATGCCAAAACTGTTCCTCCATCATAAAGGGGGATCATGTCTGTCATCCAACCAAGGGCCACCCCATTAGGATCAGAGGTTTCCATACTTGCGATAGTACCGGTGTCATCTACATGCTTAAATGCCCATGTGGACAGGTTTACGTTGGTCAGACGGCCAGGGCAATGAAGGTTAGGCTCAATGAACACCGTTCCACTATCCGAATGTTTAAAAAGCAAATACAACAAGTATGTGTTGCACAACCAAGTAATGATGAGAATAAAAAAACAACATTCGATGAAACATCAGTAGCACGCCACTTTGCAACAATGGGTCATGGACTTTCAGAGTTGCGGTGGTGTTTACTTGAAAAGGTATATTGTGAGGACCCTACCCAAATAACTATGAAACTACTCAGACACGAAGCGTACTGGATAGTAACTTTGGAGGCATTAACCCCAAAAGGGCTTAACGAAAATCTTAACTTGAGGGTCTTCCTTTAAACACTAGAAATGTCGACTTGTTATATGTTTATTGGTTTTAATCTGTCTATTTAAGAGTGACCAGTGCCTGTGGGCTATGCGCTTGAGGAAGGGGAGGAGCTATCCCCGAAACGTCCGCGACTTCACCTGTTCGGCTCGGATGTCGGCGTCTCCATGCTCTCCTGCCAGATGAGTGGCGCCATGGATCGAATCTGAACGGCGTGCTATGCCGCAACTCAGTATTGAGTATATTTTCCATATCTATACGAACATGGACACTCTGTATAAGTACGGACTAATGTCTCACTCTATTTTAATGGAAGTTATTAAAGTTTGATACGTTTCATTACCTGCCGGTTCACTGTTTATATTGGCCAAGTGCACTGTGGGATTGGAGGTCCCGTATTGGAACCGAGCGCTATATATACTCAGTTGTGGATAAAGGAAGGGCTAAGTTATATAAAAAAAAGTCACCTGAGATGTGTCCCCAGCGACATTTTTTCCCCTGCTTAGCCACGGCCGGCGATAGGCAGTGGGGCACGATTGGCCTGCTGCTGCAGCATTCGAGCAACCATGCGCTGCGTTTTCACCCCGGCACTGCACCTCCGGGCTTGGCACTGGTTGCTGGGGGGCAGGATGGGTCTTCCGAGGGGCTGCGGGTGCTTTTTACCCGCTTTGGCAGCGTTCCGGGGCCGTTCCGACCGTCCGGGCCGCGAGTTAAAATTTAGTCCCCGGCTTCTGGAGGCCTAGGCCGCAACTATACCACCCCCATGCCTGGGCTTGTTCCATCCCGGGGACCGCTCCAATCAGGTCCGCGACCCTCCCAGTTTGGGACAGGACCTCTGGCAGCCCGGGCTTGTGATGGGGCAGAGCCTAATTGCCATTTTGTGGCATTCGGCGTCCTGGCTGCTTGCTGCATCTCCTGGCTTCCATGGAGGACACAGCTCCTTGGGGTGGCAGGTTGGCCTTCTGTAGGCCATCTATCCCTGCCCCGTGCGCTTTGCAGCCATGTCCCTTTCCAAGGATGAGGGGTTAGAAACGCCCGTATCCAAAGCAGTGGCAACTTACATCGCCAGCGCCCGTGGCCACAAGAAATTCTTGTGTGGCCAGGCCCAGTGCCATTTGTACCCTTTGCACTGCTCCTCAGCCGACCCCCATGGGGCCTAGAATGGGCCAGGGCTCTCTAGCAGTGGGCGACCTGGCCAGATTGTCTCAGATAGACCATATGCCGTCCTTGCTCGCTGCCCAGCCTCGCACCTTCCAGGGTCCAGCGCCCAGTGCAGCCTGTACAGAGTGTTCGCATAAGAGGGTTAGAGTTCTCTCTTCCTTGTTATCACCCAAGCTCTCTCCAATCAGACAGTGGTCGGTGATACGGCTGAATACGGCCTGAATACGGCTTCTTCAAGTGGGGACTCCTGATTCTGACTCTGAGCCAGACAGAGATGATGGATCAGCAGCGGTCCAAGCCCTTATTGGGGCTATTAGGGACGAGTGTGAAAACTCCAGGTCTGAATCCGGCTTCTTCTGGAGACTCCCCTGTCTCTGGCTTCGGGCCAGAAAGGGTTGATAGTATGGCAGCAGTGGTCGAAGCCCTTATCTGAGTAGTCAGAGACTTCCTTCAGGTTAAGGATAAGGGAGTCTCAGCCTCCTGGAAAAGGTTTCCTTTAAATGCGGCAGCGTTTGGTGTTCTCTGCACACCTGGAGTTTGGGAACTGGCTGCCAGGGAGTGGAAACGTCGGGTCATGTGTTTGTTTCCTGCCAGATGGCTTAATACTCTTGACTTTTTTCTGAAGAATTCGTGTCAGACTGGTCGGGGGTCCCATCAGTGGATGCTCCAGTCACCCGGCTCACGTAGCCTATGGCCATCCCCATCTCGGACACAGCAGTCTTTGGTGACAGCACAGACAGGCGTCTTCACGGTTTTTGTAAGTCCGCCTTTGAGGCAAACGGGGCAACCCTGCGACCTGCATTTGCTTCTTCACATGTCAGCAAGGCCGGCATAGTCTGTTCAAAGCAACTGCAGCAGGGCCGTCAGCTGGAGCTTCCACGGAGGGGTGGCGGAATCTTGCTTCCCAGCTTTCTGTGGCCTCGAAGTTCCACTGAGGCTTCACTTGGGTCAGCCCGTCTTATGGCTAGAGCGTCGGCAGTTCGACGCTCCTTGTGGCTAAGATCTTGGCAGCGGATGCAGCCTGGGAGTTATTGGTTGCGCATCCGTTTTCTGGCGGCAAGCTTTTTTGGGAAGCATTTTGAAGAGTTTGTTTCAGAGGCCACAGGGGGTCATGGTATTCTCCCCCTCAAAGCCAGCTGGCACGGCGTCATTCACTTAAAAAGCACTCCCAGTTTCAGCCGTTTCGGAGCATTTATTACAGGCCTGCCGCAGGGAAAATTCCACAGGAATGCCCCTCAGCCAGACCAGCATTATCCTGGCGGCCTCGCAGGATGCACTAGCGCCCTTCACCCAAGTCGCACTTGGTTTGAGATCTTGCCACCCGCCTGAAAATCTGTCTCAGTTGGGGGGGGGCGTCTCCTCCAGTTCCAGGAGATCTGGCAGGTTCAGGTTGACGATGCCTGGTTTGCGAGGTCGCCACTTTAGGATACAGGATTCACTTTATTCAGCTCCTCCAGCACGGTTTCAGCTTTCCTCCCCGCCTGCTTCTCCTGTTGGGCGTCGGCGTTTTTTCGAGCAATCCGCACCTTTCTCCTTTAAGGAGTGGCGATGCCGGTCTCCAAGTCCGAGCATTTTCGGGGTTTTTATTCAAACTTTTGTTTTTTGGTACCCATGAAGGACAGCTCAGTAGGACCAATGTTGGACCTCAAGGAATTCAAACAGTATGTCCAAGGTCCCCATTTCCGCATGGAGTTGCTCCGGTCAGTGGTAGCCTCTCTGGAACAGAGCGAATTTCGGTCCGCTATAGACATCAGGGACGCTTATCTGCATGTCCCCATTTCCCAGGCCCACCAGCAGTTCCTGCGTGTCACAGCAGGCTCGCGGCACTGTAGGTTCAGAGCTCTGTCATTCGGACTGCACCAGGGGTCTTCACACAGGTCCTGGCGCCGCTAATGGCGATCCTTCGCATCAGGGGCGTGACCATTATTCCTTGTCTGGATGACCTTCTATCAAAGTCTCCATCTCAATGCGCCTGCCTGGGCGGCATCAGGATCACCCTAGATGCCGTAGTGCGCCTCGGGTAGATAGTGTCGACAAGCTCTGTCTCATTCTATTGCAGAGGATGGAGTTTCTGGGACTGATGACCGGCACTCAGGTATCCAGAGTGTTTTTTCCACCAGGGAAGATCCAGCGGTCATATTCAGACGTTGCTCTACTTCTGAAGCGCACCTTGTATACGCTTTGCACTTGCATGCGGGTTTTTGGCAGGATAGTGGCTGCTTTCGAGGTGGCGTCCTTGCACGGTTTCCTTCTCTCCCTCTGCAGCGGGCAATCACATCTTGGTGGGACGGGTCTCCAGTGTCCCTGGGCACAACGGGTCGCCTTCCAGCCCAGGTTCGATTCGACCTGGGCTGGTGGCTAGCCTCCCCTGCATTACATTGGGAGGAGGTTGTGGGGTTGGGGAGGTGTTAGTCCCTGCAATGGCTGATCTTCACCACAGACGGCAGCGCATCAGGGTGGGGCGCCGTCTGCGGCTCCTGGACGACTCAGGGTCTCTGGTCCCTCAGAGAATTCAGTCGTCAGATCAATATGCTGGAACTCTGAGCTTTTTTCCTAGTGCTCTCACATTGGTCCTCCCTCACCTGGGGGCATCCAGTTCAGTTTCAGTCTGACAACTCCACGGCAGGGGCCTATCTGAATTTTCAGGGTGGTACCAGAAGCCGGGCAGCTTTTCGGGAAGCTGCAAGGATTCTTCGCTGAGCAGAGCAGTCAGTACTGGCCTTGTCTGCGATTTTCATTCCAGTTCCAGTTGAGCATTCCAGTTTTCATTGGCCGCCTCCTGTACTCCTAGATCTTCTTTAGCAGGGTACTTTGCTCCACCCCATGGTACCGCGGCTACATTTTCATGGCGTGGCTGTTGAAACTGCAATCTTAAAATCTCGGGGTTTGCCGGTTCCTTTTTCTGGACCATGATTCGAGCACGCAGGCCTCAATCCACCCGGATCTATCACCATGCCGGGACGGCCTTTTTACCCCTTGGTAGGCTCTACTCCAAGGGTGCTGTCTGTCCTTCAGTCAGGCCAGGAGCTCAGGCTTGGCCGGCCATCCCTGAGAGGTCGGATTTTCTGCTCTCTCGATTTTGTTTCAGCGCAGGCTGGTCTCCCGCTCATGGGTTAAAACCTTTTTTACAGGGGGCCGCGCATTACATCCCTCCGGTTTGTAGACTTATTGAACCTTGGGATTTTAATCTTGTTTGAATACCATGCAGATCTCGCACTTTGGTCCACTATGGGAAGTTCCCCTTCGTGTCGTGTCATGGAAGGTAGCCTTCCTGGTGGCCATTACCTGCATCCGCCAAGTGTCTGGACTGGCGACTCTATCATGCAAGTCCCCATTCTGGTTCTGCATAAGAACAAAGTTGTTCTGTGTCTTGTTCCTTCATGTCTCCTTACGGTGGTTTCATCATTTCATATCAATGAGGACATAGTTCTGCCCTTTTTTTTTCCCCGCGTCCTCTCATTCTCGAGGGCGATCGTTACATGGGGTAGATGTGGTCATGGCCGTTCAGATTTACCTCTCTGTTATGGAATCCTTTAGGCACTCTGAAGCCCTCTTTGTCATTCCTGATGGTCCGTGCAGGGGCCTGGCGGCCTCTAAGGCCACCATTTCCAGCTGGATCTGGTCTGCAATTTCGGAAGCCTATCGGTCTAGGGGGGAACCCCGTCCGTTTCGGGTCACTGCTCACTCCACACGAGCAGTTGGTTCCACCTGGGCAGTTCGACATCAAGTTTCAGCTTTACAGGTTTGCAAAGCTGCCACCTGGGCTTCGGTCCGTAGTTTGTCTAAGTTCTACCAAGTTCATACCTTGGCCTCAGCTGCTGCAGGTCTCGGCCATAAGGTACTTCAGGCAGCAGTGTGCTTGTCATTGAACCTTTCCTTCTCCAACCTTGATGTCTGCTTCAGGTCTTTGTCCTGCTGGAACACTATGTCGTCCTTTTCATACCCATAGTACTCATCTTGTAGGACACTCACATATAGCTCAGCATTGAGGTCACCATCGATCCTGGTCAAGTATTCAACATCTTTGGCTGTGACCCCTCCCCATATCCTCAGGCTTCCTCCACCAAACTTGACAGTTCCTTCAGTTTCTCGCCCCTTTGGCCTTTTCCCTTTGTTTCTTCCCATTTCCCCCATCAGAGCCCGATCTATTGACTTCCATCTCTCGCTCTATTTGCCCCTTCTCCCTTGGTTCTTCCCATTCCGCACATCAGAGCCCAGTCTATTGACTTTCATCTCTCGCTCCTTGGTTCTTTCCATTCCCCACATCAGAGCCCGGTCTAATGACTTTCATCTCTCGCTCCGTTCGCCCCTTCTCCCCTTGATTCTTCCCATTCCCTCATCAGAGCCCGGGCTATTGAATTTCATCTCTTGCTCCGTTCGCCCTTCTCCCCTTGCTTCTTCCCAGTCCCCCAGCAGAGCCCGGGCTATTGACTTTCATCTCTCGCTCCGTTCTCCTCTTCTCCCCTTGATTCTTCACCCTCTGGGACTGCTCTTGGACATCCTAAGGTGCTGTGTCCCCAATTAATTATTTGCGAGAAAATTGGATTTTTGTACTTACCGTAAAATCCTTTTACCGTCTTTTGTTAATCCTCTCAGCCATGGCTTTGTACCAACTGATCAGCCTGGCGTCAACAGGAGGGATATAAGCCACCTGGGCGGGCTCAACATGTTAGGTCCGCCTAGTGTCCGCCTCCTAGGGCAAGTGCCTATACCCAAGGTGCTGTGTCCCCCAATGAATCGGACGAGAAAAGGATTTTACGGTAATACAAAAATCCAATTTTCTTCTTACTACAAATTATACCCTGTCCTCACCTTCTCTAATAGCTCAGATTGTTTTTATGTTGATTCTCAAGCAAAAGGTGACTGGTTCGAGCCGCCATGAAGAAGACTTCCTAAGAAAGAGAAATGGCATCATACAGCTCATCGATAGCATCTCTGGGCCAAGAGAATTGCCGAACTGCATCATGTGAGGCCCTGACAGCAGGAAGAATATGGAATGAAGTCCGTCCAAAGCCAAGAAGTGACATCCAGGGAAATATCAGAGTCAACAAGTCGCTCATCACACAACAGACATGGCAGTGGAGGCGGCTCTTGGCTTCATAAGAGTGAGATCACAGACGTCCATGCAAGCACCGGGAGCATTACACAGGTCTGGAATTATGACCCGAAAAGAGGGGAAGAAGCCGCGACTTCAATCTCGTCATAAGAAACGTCGGCAAAGAGTTTACAGAAAAGGACGAAAAATGGAAGATTGGAAACTGGTGATGGAGCGAAGAGATGAAAGCCAATAGACTGTGCTCTGATGGGGAAATGGGAAGAACCAAGAGAGAAGGGGCGAACGGAGTGAGAGATGAAAGTCAATAGACCGGGCTCCGATGGGGGGAATGGGAAGAATCAAAGGAGAAGGGGTGAACGGAGCGAGAGATGAGACAATAGACCGGGCTCTGAATTGGGTAATGGGAAGAATTAAGGGAGAAGGGGCAAACGGAGTGAGAGATGAGTCAATAGACCGGGCTCTGATGGGGGGAATGGGAAGAACCAATGGAGAAGGGGTGAACGGAGCGAGAGATGAGTCAATAGACCGGGCTCTGATGTGGGGAATGGGAACACCAAAGTGAGAAGTGGAGAACGGAGCGAGAGATGGAAGTCAATAGACCGGGCTCTGATGGGGGGAATGGGAAGAACCAATGGAGAAGGGGTGAACGGAGCGAGAGATGAGTCAATAGACCGGGCTCTGATGTGAGGAATGGGAAGAATGAAGGGAGAAGGGGCGAATGGAGCGAGAGATGGAAGAACTGTCAGGATTGGGGGAGGAAGCCAAGGATATGGGGAGGGGTGACAGCCAAAGATGGTGGAGACTTGACCAGGATGGATGGTGGCCTCAATGCTGAGTTCTATGTGAGGGTCCTACAAGATAAGTTACTTCATACACTCAAATACTATGGGTATGAAAAGGACAACATAGTGTCCAGCAGGACAAAAACCCAAAGCAGACATCAAGGTTATAGAAGGAAGGGTTCAATGACAATGAAGTAGCGTCGCTGGATTGGCCTTCCCAGTCCCCAGACCTCAACCCAATCCAACACTTGTGGGAAGAGGTGAAGAAAATGCTCTATTCATACCCAAGTCCAGTCTGCACCAACATTGGGAATGTGGAGAAGAGAGCGGGGATGAGATTTTGGTGAAGACCTGCTTGAATCTGATCCAGAGCCCAGAAGGATTGAGGCAGAGCTGAAAGCCAAAGTTGGATTTACAAAATGCTGACAAAATAATAAAAATGTAAATTTAGCAGCAAAACAGTAATGATGCAATTACATTTCCTTTCGTAATCTTTCAGCTGTCGTGACCTCAAATGAGGTCTGGCAGCTTTTGTGGCCAAGAAACTGTTTTCGATGAGCTGGGTCTTGCTGTTTCTCTTTTCTTGGGAAATCTTCTGATGGCTTTTCCTGGATTCGAACCAGTGACCTTTTGTTTGGGAACCAACCTAAAAACACACTGAACTATTAGGGAATGTGAGAACAAGTTGTAATGTGTATTATAAAAGATTTTTACACCACCAGGAGCAAAACAGTAACAATGTAGTTACATTAGAAGAATCTGCATAACTAAGCCTGTGCTAAATAGTTGCAGGTCAAAGTTATGTATGAGAGCCAAGAGGATTGTCTGTAAAATGATGGGAGTCTCATGTTCAACGATGTAGTCGATGTTGAAATATGGAGCCCGAAAGTCAAAAGTTCAAAACATTTACCTTTTTGCTCATCAGTTTTTTTTTGGTTGATCTGTTAAATTTCTCCTCCTCTCTCTCTGCTTTATTGTACTGAATTATTGTTACCAATGTCACATCAGGAAGAATATCTGACAGTTATTAAAGTGGAGGTAGAAGACCCAGAAGAGATGATGAGGGGCTACCAACCGTATAGGAGAGAAGTGGATGAAGAAGACCTAGAAGAAGAGAGGATGAGGGGTGACCAACCGTGTAGGAGAGAAGTGGAGGAAGAAGACCTAGAAGAAGAGATAATGAGGTGTGACAAACCGTGTAGGAGAGAAGTGGAGGAATATGAGTCAGAAGACGAGATGATGATGAGGATTGACCAACCATGTAAGAGAGAAGTGGAGGATGAAGATCCAGAAAAAGAGCTGATGAGGGGCGACCGAGTGTGTAAAGAAGAGGTGGAGGAGACTCCAATAGATGTTACTGCAGGTATGTGATAATGGAGGTAGGAAGTGATTTCAGGGGAGTGTTAAGGTGAGGTTCCACCTCAGAGCGACAAGAGGTGCAAAGACTTCTCTCATCTCTCAGGAAGGGTTAATATTTTCTTAATAAATTTAATTAACGGGACATGTCCATCAGAATTTTTTTTAAAACAATATCGCTGGAAAACTAATTTTGTTTTTAATTTTGGAAGACTTATGGAATAAAAAAATTGCATTTAAAATGTTGTCCGTTCTAGCGGTGACATAAAACTTCATAATGTCGGGCAGACTAATCTCGCTTTACTATAGCTGCTTCTTACCTCTATGCAGACTACAAATATTAAGTAATGAGCGCTCTCTGGAAAGGGATAGATGGGATTAGACTAGATCACAAGGCAGTAAAGAGAGCAAAACAGGAAAAGGAAAATTGGGTCATTGTTTTCTGCGCTGGGAAGGGGATTTCTTCACACTTATCAGGCCCTGCTGACAATACCTACACAACTCAGGTTATAGTCATCCTGGAAAAAGAACTGTCAAGCAATTCTCACTGATGTGCTATCAGAGCTCACAGAGGAGAAGTCAGAGACACAAGCCGGGTAGTCATGAACATAGGGAAGCTTTAAAAAATTATATATATATAAAATTTTATATATATATATATATATATATATATATATTATATATTATTATAAACACCCATTTAAAAGAATAATCAAAAATCCATGTAATAGTCGTATATTTCTTGTCAATATATATAAAGAAAATTTTTTATGTTTGGGTCCCTTTGAAAAAAAAAAACAGCATTGTAGTTGGGTCTTTCAGTGAGAAAATGACCCAAAACATACAGCCAAGGCAACAAAGAAGTGGCTCAAAAAGAAGCACATTAAGGTCATGGAGTGGCCTAGCCAGTCTCCAGATCTTAATCCCATAGAAAACTTATGGAGGGAGTTGAAGCTCCGAGTTGCCAAGCATTATATATATAATGTGTGTGTACAAGAATGGGTTTGCATTTTTTTAAATCTCACTGGGGCCCCAGGATCTGATGGAAGGATTTTCCTACGAGGTGGACGACCCCTTTACAAGCCAAAGAGCTCAATGTCCTAATTCAGTTCTCTTGGACCCACAGTATTTAGATTAACATCACTTTTGGTAGTGATGCCTATTGGGTATTGAAGGCCCAGTGTATAGCGAGAACGACCTCGCCTTATTTTGTGATAAAGATTTTGCTTTTCAAGTCTTTAACTCAAATGTGTTGTTTTTTTTGTTTAATCTTAATATGCAGGTTATGTTTGTTTTTTTGTGGTTTTAAAACTTCCAAGTCTCCTAATCCTTTTTTAATTCACACAGGAAATACCTCTGTGGGAAACTTCATGTCATCACTAAATAATGAAGATGGGCAGAGCTCTTCAGGAGGAAACTTTAGTATTATTGAGGTAGATCTTGGACTTTCCAGTACACACTCCTCATATAATACCAAAAACCCGCGGAAACCCATCTGCCCAAACCCCAAATCATTACTAAAAACAGGGGTCAGAAAGGGGGGAGGTTCAGAGGGGAAAACCCTTTTCAAAATCCTCAGGTCTTGTTACATGCGAAGAATCAAAAGGGGGGGAGAACCGTATCCTGTTCAGAAAGGGGGAAAAAGGTTCACAGATAAAAGGGCCCTTGTTCCATAGGGGGAATTTTAACAAAAGAGAAGCCATTTTCATGCTCACTGTGTGGGAAGTGTTTTAAATTTAACTCAAGTCTTGTTCGGCATAAATGCATTCAGCTAGAAGAGAAGAAATATTCATGTTCGTTCTGTGGAAAAGTTTTTGTACACAAATCCTATTTTATTGCCCATGAGAGGAGTCACACAGGAGGAAAGCCATTTTCATGTTCTGAGTGTGGGAAAGGTTTTGCACATAGATCCCACCTTGTCAACCATGAGAGAATTCACACAGGAGAGAAGCCATTTTCATGTTCAGAATGTGGGAAATCTTTTGGAAAGAAAGGCCACCTTGAGAGACACAAAATAATTCACACAGGAGAGAAGCCATTTTCTTGTTCGGAATGTGGGAAAAGCTTTACAACTAGATCAAACCTTGTTACCCATGAGAGAATTCACACAGGAGAGAAGCCATTTTCATGTTCAGCATGTGGGAAAAGCTTCTCCGACAGATCAGCCCTTATTACCCATGAGAGAATTCACACAGGCGCGAAGCCATTTTCTTGTTCAGAATGTGGGAAATGCTTTTCAACGAAATCAAATCTTGTTGTCCATCAGAGAAGTCACGCGCAAGAGAAGCCATTTTCATGTTCAGAATGTGGCAAATCTTTTGGACACAAATCCCTGCTTGTGAAACACGAAAGAACTCACACAGGAGAGAAGCCATTTTTATGTTCAGAATGTGGGAAATGCTATTCCGATAAATCAAGCCTTATTGCCCATGAGGGGACCACCGAAGAGAAGAAATTTTCATGTCTAGGGGGAAAAGGTTTTAACGGGAAACCCAAACCCTTATTACACTAGAATTTACACAGGAGAAAGACCGTATTCTTGTTCAGAATGTGAGGAACGTTTCACTACTGAAACCATTCTTCGGGATCATCAGAGAACTCACACAGGGGATAAGCCGTATTCATGTTCAGAATGTGGGAAAATGTTTTATAAACAATTCTTTGATAAGCAAAAAAAAGTCACCGGGAAAGAAGATTTATGTTCAAGAATTGGGGGAAGTTTTTTTAGAAATCAATCTTCCTCTTTTAAACATAAAAAAATTCAACAGGAGAAATTTTCATTTTCTGTTCAAATGTGGGGAATACTTCACAGAAAAATTAAACCTTGTTACACACAAGAGAATTCACACAGGAAGGAGTTTTCATGTGGGAAATGTTTTATTTCTAATGGTGTTCTTATGGAACATTGGAGAAGTCACACAGGGGCAAAGCCATTTTGTTTTTCTGCATGTGAAATATATTTTACCAGGAAATTAATTTTTGAAACTTGTGAGATCCACATTTTTTAAAAAAAACTTTGAAATCTTCACTCAAACAGTATTAAAAAAATAAAGAAAAAAGAACGGAACACAAAAACACTGAAGAGTTGTCGACATTACAACAATTTATAAAAAAAAAAAAAAAAAAATCTGAATAGTTTTCCCACAAAGAAAAAGGGCCCCGATTTTGTGGGGGTTAAAAAATAGTTTGGAAAAATTTTTTTATCTTAGCGTTAAGTTCATTTAAAGCAAACTTTGGAAAAGGGTAGTAGTTGTAGATTACAATGTGCACATACACAAGCACTATAGCTAGGAAATGGTGAGCAAAAAAAGAGGGGATGCATGCAAGAGGAACAAGGGCAAGAAAGAGAGGAAAAAAAAAGGGGGGGAGGGAAGAAAAGAGAAAATTAAAAAAAAATACATATAGAGTCCATGACAGTGCCACGCCTAACCTCATCAGTGCTCGAGGATACAGGTCAACATGAGAAAAAATGAGAAAGAGCTCTTAAGAAAACATGAAAGGGAACCCGGAAATAGAGAGCGAAATTCTGGGGAGGCTTGGTCAATCAGCCATGGGGCCCAAGTACAACGAAATATCCACCTCGGAGTGTACAATCAACTCTTGCATGTGATGGATCAAGGCCACTTCTTTCATCCAATCCTCCAAGGATGAGGCTTAGGCAGCTTCCATTTAAGCAGAATAAAGATCTTTGCTGCTCGTAAAAGATGTTGTGTCAAGGATTTTGTATTGGCCGTTTGGGGGAAACAAACCTGAATAAGAGAGAAGCCTATTTTATAAGGAGGGTATCGAACCACTGCAGAATTTTAAGGCTGTTTCGCTCTTTACTCAAAAGCTTTTTTGTATCAAAAAAAAACTTTATTCCTTTTGAGATTCAGTGACATTTTTGTTTGTTTTCTCCCAAAACGGGGAGTACGAGAAGAGTCTTTGTTCTGGGAACAGGAGCAATTGGTATAAAAATTTTTTAAAAATTTTTAGGTCTAAGATTCTTTGTTGTTATAGCAACCAATCAGAGTTCTGTTTCTATATTTTTGGAAAAATGAAAGGGGGGGTGATTGGTTGCTATGGGCAACAAAGAAAGTCTTAGACCCAGACAGTTTTCATATATGAGGCCTTAAAGGGGTTTTCTCGCTACAAAGATCATATCTGTAATGATGGGGGCAGTAAAAATAAGCAGTTTTACATTTGGTTTGCATTATCTAAGTCACATAGTATAGCAGATCTGAGCTAATCTGTGCATCTATAGCTATTTCTGCAGCAGCTGAATGGGACACGCCCCCTTTTCTGTGATTGGCTGACTGACATTTCATTTAGCTTGTTCAGACATGCGCCCCTGCACTGTGATTGATGCCCCGAAACCCCTTTTTTTACTTTCAATTTAAAAAGCTCAGAGGGATAAGCACAAAAGCCTGTGAGATGTGTTTATAGCTCTTTAAAAAATCTGGGCAATTACTGTGTCTCTAGCTGCTAGATTCACTCTCTCCTTATAAAATACAGCCCGACACACTGCTCAACCCCCCTCATATAACAGCCATATACAGTTTGCTCTACCTGCTGCCTGATAACAGAGGGAGGGGAGCAGAGTACATCAGTTCAGGCTGTATGTATGACTGCTTACACAATGCAGGGTTCTGGGTTCAAAGAGCTGTGGAGCCTGGAGCGACATCTCGCAACCTGAAAGCTGAGGAGGCTTCAGAGCTTGCACCCTTTTCCCTTCCCCTGCTAAACAAATGGATGTACAACTCTTCAGTGAGGGAAGACATGCCTAATGGCAGGAGAGGCACACCTACTGACAGGAGAGGCATGCCTACTGAGAGAAGAGACTCACCCCTGGATTTGAAGCTGTAACAGAAACCGCTTAAGTCTTCAAAAGCTTTTAACGAAAAATACCATCTAGTGTCTGGAATTTTATGTAAAAAAAAAGAGGGGATCAAAGTAGGGATGGTTTGTAACAGATAAAGTAGTTTCGGAAGAAGGGACATCCTTAAAGGGGTTGTGTGAGAAACCAGAAAAATAAGAACTATAGTGCAGTTAACTAAAAAATAAGCAGTAAAAAAATGCGTCACAATCCAGAGTGTGAATAACGTAAAGATGCTGTTATATCATATATTGTTACCATGGATCTTTCTCCTCATGGGTTAGTGGGGAAGTACAGTTTTCTAGGTGCGCTGTGTGAATACACATTTTTACAACAGATCTTGATTCTATTAGTATATCCACACCCTATTTATATGTATATATGTGTAGTGTACAGTCTCAGTCTTTTTTCTACTTGAGAGCCCTCCCTATACCCCAAGTTTAAATTGAGTTTTTGTGTCAATCGCTTAACCAGGAAGTAACTCAGAGTCGTCCCATTTTCCCTTTTGGACAGGTTTCGGCTGGGAAGGGGCCCCGGGGCCATTTTGTTTTCTATAATGATATTCCCCAGACAAAAAGGTTTTGACTTTTTTAATCAAAGTTATTTAGGAATATTTTCATTATGACATGTAGTTTATCTATTTAGTTTTCTTCTATTCCTGGAGAACCCCTTTAAGACATTCATCCTACCGAACTATGAAGGTTTTGAGACTCTAAGCCTGCAAGGTTTGATTAAATTGAAAGAGCGAGGAGAGGAAGTTAAGGTCAAATAATTGGGAGAATTTGGATGGGATTTTGGTGCCTTAATAAGAAAAGTTGAAAAAAGGCCAGGGAAAAAAAAATCCCTATATAAAGGGGGAACCCCCGCCCCAACAGGGGCGATCCTGCTAAAAACTCCTAAGTAACCACCCTATCAGTCCCTACTGTGTCCATATAAAAGTTGGTTACAAAAGGGGTTCCTAAATAAATATGTTGCCACAAATGGTCCACCCAAAATAAGACAAAAATACAAGAGGCACAATAAATACAAAAAGAAAAAAAAAAAAAGTTTATAGGTCTTACCAAAAAAAAAATAGAATAGTCAAAACAAATTAAATAAATATACAAAAACTCCTAGATATCAGTTATGAAAAAACTCCACATCTCAAAAAACTCTGACGCATTTTCCCCACAAATATGTGGGTTTATCAAGGAGTATCAAAGAAATAGATATACATCCAAAAAGACCTAGAGATTTCTGTTTGGACACAGTCCTTACAATTTGGATGAACAATGATTAAGAAATGGATAGGATATACCAGACTGAATGATACATGGATCTCGTATAAGTAAAAAGTATCAAATCGTCCAGAAGTATAGCAGAATAGGATAACTGATAAATCCACGAGACATGATAGAGTGGAGCCTGCAAAGAACAATTCATATAGGCAGACTTACCTTGGTGGCATGTGTCTTGACTTCACATACTTGTAAAGACCTCTCCAGGCATATGCCCAGAATCTGGTTGGGATATACACGTGATTGCAGACCTTCCCGAGTGCTGCCTTACATATCCCCTCCCCTCTGCTCAGACCTGTGGGGCTGAGCACTTTGTGCCATAAAGTTGTGCACCCGTGACAACGCGTCTGCGTGTGCTTGTTGTGACCGCGGGTGATGTTCTACCGTCCTGTAGGACCAGGAACCACCGGGTCACCCTTGCATTCTTTCCCTTTATTTTGGGTCATCCACTTTAGAGGGGAATGGTCCATGATTACCCAAAATGGTCTACCTATTAGGTAGTAGCGCAGCGACTCAATAGCCCACTTAAGAGCCAGGCACTCTCTTTCGACTATGGCATAATTTTTCTCAGCTGCTGACAGTTTCCTGCTAAGGTACACTATGGGGTGTTCTTCTCCCTCAACCAGCTGTGACAGGACAGCCCCTAAGCCCAACAAATTCCTTTTGGAAGTTCAGCGCACGGCTGAACTCTCTTGCAGAGTACCTCTTTTAGACTTTTAAAAGCTTGTTCAGCCTTCTGGTTCCACTTGACCATGGTGGACTTGGTCCCTTTTGTGAGGTCTGTAAGAGGGCTGCAATGGAGGCAAAATTGGGCACGAACCTCCTATAGTACCCTGCGATACCTAGAAAGGCCCTGACCTGCTTCTTTGAGACCGGTTGAAGCCAATTTTTAATTGCCTTGAGTTTATTCATTTGGGGCTTGAGGACCCCTTTCCCAATCTCATAGCCCAGATAGCGAGCCTCCTCTAGCCCTATGGCACACTTGTTGGGGTTTGGCGGTTAAACCTGCTGCCCTTCTAGTGTCTAGGACGGCTTGCACTTTGGTTAGGTGGGACTCCTAGTCCGTGCTAAATATCACTATGTCGTCCAAATATGCTGCCTCTGGCCGGAGCCCCATATAGGCCATAGGGTAGGACAACATATTGAAAGTGTCCGTCAGGGTGGAAAAAGCCGTTTTTTCTCTGGCCTCCTTTGTGAGGGGAATCTGCCAATAGCCTTTGGTGAGGTCTAGCGTACTTATATACCTTGTGGGACCCAACCGCTCAACCAACTCATCAACTCAGGGCATCTGGTAGGCATCAAATTTTGAAATTTCGTTTAGTTTATGAAAATCATTTCAAAATCACAAGCTGCCATCAGGTTTGGGTTTGAGCACTATGGGGCTCGACCACCCACTTTGGGACTCCTCTATAATCCCTAGGGCTAGCATCTTTTTCACCTCTTCAGCGATTGCTTTTCTCTGGGCTTCGGGTACCCTATATGGCCTTAAACGTACCTTTTGCCCAGGCTCTGTGATTATGTCATGTTTAATGACCCTAGTGCATCCAGGCTGTTCTGAAAAAACCCGTCGGTTGCTTTGTAGGAACTCTCTGACTTCCTGCCACTGTGCTTCTGACAAGGATTCAGACATACGGACAGGTGGCAACTCTATGCCTGGGGTACCCCTCTGGTCCCTCACCACCGTGAGACTTTGACGGTCCTTCCAGGGCTTGATTAGGTTGACATGTTATATTTGATAAGGTTTCCTTTTACCTGGCTGGAATACCTTATAATTTACTTAATTAACCCGCTCTTTGATCTCATTCGGTCCCTGCCATTTCACTAGAAACTTGCTCACGACTGTTGGTATGAGCACTAGCACCCTGTCACCTGGATGAAACACCCTGACCCTTGCGGACCGGTTGTACACCATGGCTTGGGTTTCTTGGGCCTGCTGCAGGTTTTCTCGCACTATGGGCAGGAATGCTGCAATTCTGCCCTGCATCTCGGCAATATGCTCAATCACACTCCTATATGGGGTATTCTCCTGCTCCCAGGTCTCTTTGGCTATATCAAGGAGACTCCTGGGATGTCTACCAGATAAGAGCTCGAAATGTGAGCACCCTGTGGATGCTTGTGGTACCTCACATATGGAGAACATTAGGTATGGGAATAGGCGGTCCCAGTCTCTCCCATCCTTGTTCACCACCTTTTTAAGCATTGCTTTTAGGGTCTTATTGAACCTCTCCACCAGACCATCAGTCTGGGGATGATATACCGAGGTACGGAGGTGGGTAATGTTTAGCAGCCGGCAGAGTTCCTTGGTCACCTTTGGGATACCAGTGCGGATGAACATCTGGAACATCTCCGTTGCTATAACTTTTGAAGAGGTGTTCCTAAGAGGAATGGCCTCAGGATAGCAGGCGGTGTAATCTAGGACCACTAGGGTGTGCTGATGTCCCCTGACCGACTTAGGGAGAGGCCCTACCAGGTCCATGCTGATCCGCTTGAAGGGGACCTCTATTATCGGCAGAGGAATTAGAGGGCTCCGAAAATGTGGCCTAGGTGCGTTAATTTGGCACTCTGGGCAAGAAAGGCAAAATTCCTCAATTGCCCTATAAATCCCTGGCCAATAGAAATTATGCTCCACTAGCTCTCAGGTGTTCTCCACCCCTATGTGTCCCCCCAGCACATGGGAGTGGGTTAGCACCAAAACCTGGCGGACGTGGGACCTGGGCACCAGCAATTGCTCCACCACCTCAATTGGCGTCTTTTTCACTCAATATAACAGGTCATTGTTGACCGCAAAGTGAGGGTAGACCAAACCCTCGCCTGGTTCCTGGGGTTTCCCATCTATTACCTTGACGCTTTTCCAAGCGTGTTTCAAGTTTGGGTCCCTCAGTTGCTCAGTACCAAATTTCCCCCTTGATATTGTCAAGGAAGCGAACTCGAGCTCAGAGGGGTTTTCCTCTGGGTTCCCCGCCAGGACTGACAACAGAAACCTATCAGGTTCTTCTTGTACCCGTTCGGACACATTACCCGTTTCACTTATACCACTTGCAACATTATACTGTATTTAGCACCCTGTTTATTCTCCCACAAGTCCCAAAACAAGGGAAAGTCACAACCTAGGATAGCAAGTTGGGGTAGGCTCGCAATGACGGCTACCTCATGTCATGCGGCCCTGCAGGGAGTCTCTAGGGTGAGTATGGCGGTTGGGTAGTCTCTGGTGTCACCGTGAATACAGACCACCCCTATACGGCGGAATCGGAGTTGGTCTGAGACCACCTGCCTGGCCTGTACCAGGATCACCAAGCTCCCAGAGTCCATGAGAGCTTGGATGGAGTGTCCATTAATTTTGCACATACACTCCCATCGGTCACCGCCAGTCTCAGCATGCATGTTATATGACGGCCTTGCAAATAATGACGTGCGCCATATAACGCCACAGTCCATGGGGTCCCTCAAGGTTGGACATCGTGCTGTGACATGTCCCAGTTCTTGACACCACCAGGAAACAATGGGGCTCTGAGCTCTGGGTGAAAGGTCCATTTTTGGGGTGAGCAACCTCCCCCTGTTCTTACCCAACCATGACCCCCTCCCATTGGGACATCTACTTTCCCCTTTTGGGTCAGGGATAGTCTTACCCCGTGCTGGCGTAGGTGGATGCAGTCCCTGGAGAAACTCCTCAGTAGTGCTGCACCGTTCCACAACGGAGACAAGCTCGTCCAAACTTTTGGGGCCCATGTACCCCACACACCGCTGGATCCTCATTCGCAAAGTGTGTAGAAAGCAATCACAGACGACCCGCTCAATCACCTGGGCAGCTGTAAGACTCTCTAGTTGTAGCCACTTGCTGGTGAGGTGGAAGAGGTCATACATTTGCAACCGAGCTGGCTTTGCTGGATCGCACACAGGTGTAGACTCACTGGGCCCAGACTGCCAGAGTAACCCCCAGTCGGGCTAGGATCTCCCCTTTCAGCCTGGTGTAGTCCTTGATTTCTTCAACCCTCAGCTCAAAGTAGGCCTTTTGTGGTTCATCGGTTAGAAAGGGAGCCAGGATGTCGGCCCACTGGGAGCTGCTCTCTCTCTGCGATCCTCTTGAAAGTTCCGAAATACGCTTCGATGTCATCGTCTTGGGACATCTTGCGCAGGACGCGTAGCACTGCTTGATGGGGCGCGAACTGCCCACCTGCTGCCCCCTCTGGCCTTGTAGTCAGGACCTGGAGCTGCTGCTGTAGAGCCAGGTTCATCTGTTGCTGCTCTTTCACGGGTGCTTGGTGCGTCTCAATCAACAGGCGATTGGTCTCTGCTTGGGCCCGTACGGTCTCCTCGTGGGCCTTCTGCTGGCTTGCGGCCATCAGCTGGAGGTTTGTATTGGCCTGGATCAATGTTTCGCCAGCTCATCCATTTTGGATGTCTCCAGTTGTTGCACAGTTGCCGCTTTTATCCAGGACATAGGCTGATGCACTTTCTCTGCTTTTCTCTTTTAAGAGTAGCGACTCTTTTTAAACTGCCCTTTGCATCCTCCATCATATGTGAGCCATCACACCTCCAGAATCACCACATAAGTCCTTCAGGTATTGAGACAGAGGCAGTTGTAAGATGTAAACGGCTCCTTCCGTATATTTATTTGCAGGAAACACAAAACGTATGACAACATGCACAGCAAAACAGCAAACATAAACAGACTTCTGCTCCTCTGAGCACTTACTAGACAGAAGTGTAGTTCCATCACTAACACCTTGTGCAACGTAGGTACGGTATAGCAGACACTGGCCTCCTCCAGTGTGAACGCCTCCAGCCCAAAAGGTTGCAGCCAACACCCAGTCAGCTACCTGCTGACCTTAAATAGACCAGGGAAATCCTGGCATGGAACATGGGGAGTGAGCACCCACCCTGCTCTATGCTTACTCCCAATGAAACGCCGACCCGGGATGGTTGGATAGCTGGAAGCCATACTAACATACAATTAAACGTATGTCGACAGTCTGTACTATTAAATGTTGGCCTTTCACTCCACCAAGGCTTCTTACCTTGGTGGTATGTGTCTTGACTTCTCCAGGCAGATGCCCAGAATCTGGCTGGGATATACACGCCATTGCAGACCTTCCCGGCTGCTGCCTTATACTATGTAATCCTATAATAATTGGCAGAATCACACACCCAGAATATTTTCAGTCCATACTTGGCATATGTTGAATTGACTTGCAACGTCTTCTGAAGGTTACAAGTTGTTCATCCACTGTTACACTATCACTAGGATTGTAGCGTATGTAGTATATCAATTATTGATAAATATATTCCAAATGTAACTAATAGGTGCTAGTTGATTTGTTTCCAACCTTGAAGGACAAGTTTGTTTATCATCCAATCAAAGGCTTTTTCGAATATCCTCATATCTATTCACTGACATTGTTGCTTTGTCGTATGGATCAGAATGTGGCTCCAGAAATAATTCTCTGATAAGAACATAACAAGATTTTTGATGCCCTGCCAGAAGTTCAAGTCCAATATAAGCATAAAGTTCCATTTGTTATTTTACAAACTGTTTATTTGATTTTCCAATAAATGTAATATACATAGTTTCCATGTTTAATGCACAATACGAGAAATGTAAACAAGAATTAACAGTGGTATGATAGACAATACATTCCATGTCTTAATTTACCTAGACGGTTAGTTTCTTAGTTTTACAATAAACAATATGCAAGAGATAACATTGCGTTAGTATCTCTTAGTGATTGAATAAGCAAATTTACACAAACAAGTAGAATAATATGATAAAACAGATAATCTTAACAAACATTGTCAAGGATATAGTTACTTGGTGGTCGGGTGAACCTATGCTCCTTTCTCTCCTTTACTGTCACATCGCCAACTTCCTCCCTCCCCCCCCCTCCCCACACCTGTATGACTGATGGGGACTTCCCCTCCGAACTTTCGGGTGGGAGCATCCCCGGACTAGTTTAAAGAATCTGGCACAATTGAAGAATAGCTGGGATCGGGGCTGAAGTGTTTGATAAGATTCTTTGGATTCCCCATCAAACTGTTAATTACTATTAGTCCACTAGTGAGGCATATTCCTCCATCGTTAATACATTGCTGTCCTGGGCAATGGGTGGGCTACTATTAATTTGTAATCCGATGGGGTCCCTAGCTCCCATTTGTTGAGTGAGGTACCGAGCAGTATCTCCAAAGCAGGAGTAAAATTTCTGTTTAATTAACAGAGGAAGAGTGTCTATTACCACCCCCCAGAGGGCAAGAAACCGATCCACTCTCTTTTCTTTTTTCTGCATAGTCTCTATTATTATTATTATCATTTATTTTGGAGCGCCCTTGATTCCAGGGCGCTGTACATTTCAGGTGGGGACATAAATAACATTGGTCAAACAATTACAAAGTGACAATAAGTGACTAACAACTGGTACAGAGGGAGAGAGGTCCCTGCCCGCGAGGGCTTACAATCTACAGGGAAGGGGTGAAGAGACAGAAGGTGAGGGGCAGACATGTTTGTGGGGCGGAGGAGTGCAACACGGTTAATGTTGGTTATAGGCAATCCTGAAGAAGTAGGTTTTCAGGTTACGTTTGAAGCCGGTGAGAGTGGGGGAGAGTGTGTTGTGTTGGGGCTGTGAGTTCCAATGTGTGTGGGAAGCACGGGAGAAGTCTTTGAGACGGTTATGTGAGGTGGTGATAAGAGGAGAGCAGAGTAGAAGGTCCTGTGAGGAGCGGAGGTTGCGTGAGGGCAGGTATTTAGAGGTTAAGGCAGATATGTAAGGAGGGGAGGGGTCATGGAGAGCCTTGTAGGTCGAAGTTGCTAGCTTGAACTGGATTCGCTGGGCAATGGGAGCCAGTGAAGGGATCAGCAGAGGGGAGAGGCAGAGGAGTAGCGAGGAGAGAGGTGAATCAGACGGGCAGCAGAGTTAAGGATGTTTTGGAGGGGAGCGAGGGTGCTAGCTGGGAGGCCACAGAGGAGGATGTTGCAGTAGTCGAGGCGTGAGATGACGAGGGCATGGACCAGCATTTTTGTGCTTTCAGAGTTAAGAAATGAGCGGATTCGGGAAATATTTTTTAGGTGGAGGTGACAGGCAGAGGTGAGGGGATGGATGTGCGGTTTGAAGGACAGATTGGAGTCAAAGATTATCCCAAGGCAGCGGACCTGTGGAGCTGGTGAGAGCGTGTAGCCATTAACAGTGATAGAGAGATCGGGTGGAGAGATGGAGTGGGACGGTGGGAAGATAATGAATTCTGTTTTCTCCACGTTTAGTTTTAGGAGACGGGAGGAGAAGAAGGAGGAAATGGAGGACAGACAGTCAGGGATCCGGGAGAGAAGAGAGGAAAAATTTTTCTAGGAAGAGTGTTATAGGACGACACACCGGCTGGACTCAAACCTGCATGACGGCTTTTCGCGCTGTTGCAGATAACTTCTGTAACAGTTTCGTCTTTGCATGACTGAATTGGGATCCCTCTCTTTCCACATATCTAAAAATTGCCCATGGGGAGGACAACGTGAAATTTCGGATAAACTTGTCTCGGATATGTTGTGTCACTGTTGTCCAAAAAATCTGGATTGTGGGACAGGACCATAAGCAGTGATAGATATCAGCTTTCGGTGAGCCACATTTAAAGCACGCATTCGAAGCATATATCCCCGTTTTATGCCCTCTATTGGGAGTCAAGTAGGCAAGTAGTGTGTGATTTTAAGTGTCATCTCCATATATTGGGCTGAGGGGAGAAATTTATTGGAATCCTCCATGGCTTTTAGAATCAGCTTTGGAGTCAGTATTGGATCATGTTGTTCCCATTTTGCTAGTTGCGTTTGTGAACCTTCATAGACAGTCTCGCCCAGCAGGAATTTATAAATAGAGGAGAGCTGCGCGCGGCGTGCAGGGGGGTTAACTAAAATGCGAGAGAAGTTAGATTCCCATTCCGACTCCGGGAATTGTGCATTAAAGATAAAAATCAAGAGAAGTTAGGGGATAGTTTGCGTATCAATCTGATTTTCTGCCACGAACGCCAGATTGGCATTATCAGTACATTATTGCGGACATCCAGTGGGATTTTGCCAAACGGGATATGTAGGAGGTTTGTTAGGGAAATATTAGGGAGAAACATCCTATCCAGGGAGGGGTAAGTGAATGATTCCTAGTTCTGAAACCAATCTGTGATATACCTTCCCGGGGCTGCCAAATTATAGCAACTAATGTTAGGAAATCCAAGTCCCCCATTCAATTTATTTTGCTGTAAGATATGGTATGGAATACGGGCTCTTTTGCCCCCCCAGATAAAGTTCCTGAATAAGGCATTAATTAGTTTTTTTTCTTTTGGTTTTAGATATATCGGTAACATTTGAAATATATAACGCAACTTGGTTATTCTATCAGTTTTAAAAGGTTAGCCCTCCCGATAAAGGAAAGTGGGATGCTTTCCGAGTTTTTCAGGGTACGTTGTAGGGCAGAGATATATGTGGTGATATTTTCTGAGTAAATTAGGGAGAGTTGACGAGGCAGTCTAACTCCTAAGTATTTAAGATTCGCTGTTTTCCATTTTATGATATGCAGAGCTCCATTATGTTTTCGGTGGGCCCTTCAATATTAAGCCTTCGCTTTTGTCAATATTTATTGTATAACCTGAAAGATTCCCTATCTCTTGAATCTCATGGAGAAGGGCCATTAAGTGCTGTTTGGGGTTCAAGACTAGAAGGAGAAAATCATCAGTACAGTAATGGGTCTAGGGATAAATTAAATAAAATTGGGGATAGAGGACAGCCCTGCTTTGTACCTCTGAACAAGTCTATAATTTGGGGTGTTTGGCCGTGGACTGAGATGGAAGTTGTAGAATTTAGATGTAATAGACCTAAAACATTTATAAATAGTTGAACGAATCCACGTTTTATCAGGGTGACGTCAAGAAATGGCCACGCAACTTTGTCAAAGGCTTTTTCAGCATTAAGACTAAGTAGCATTGACACCGGATGATTTGGGTCTTGTGCCGCTAGGATTGCCACTGACGCCACCCTGATATTTCTCGTGGAGTGCCTGTTGGCAACAAATCCAGACTGGAAGGGGTGTATAATAGGGGGAATAATTTGTTGGAGCCTGTTAGCAATGATTTTTGCCATAAGTTTATAATCATTATTTAACTAAGAGATGGGCCTATACGAGGATAAAGAAAGGGGGTCCTTTCCCGGTTTCAGGAATCGAAAAATGAGTCCACCGTTTTTTCATGTAAATAAATATCATTAAATAATTTAGTTAAATGGGGGGAGATGTCCGAAACTAAGATTCTATAAAATTCGGCTGAGAATCCATCTGGGCCTGGAGTTTTGCCTGTTGCTGTTGAGGAAATAGCTATGTGCACCTCTTCCACCGTGATTTCGCTCTCTAAGAAGCCCTGTTGTTCTGCAGAAATACCAGGGACCACCCCCTTCCTCCCCCAGGAAGCTGTCCACTTTTTCTTTGTTGTACGGAGACGCCCTATATAACTCCTCAAAATAAGAGACGAACGCCTGCTCGATTTTCTCGGGGTCCCTGAGGATCACTCCAGTATCTGGGCATCTGACTGCCAGCAGTTTGCCTTGGCGATTGCCCCATCTGTAGAAATGATGTTGCACGGCTTTGGTTTGCCATCTGGCATGACCTTGGAGGAAGGTGTTGAGGAGCTCTTGGGCTTCTTTGAATTTCTGTTTGGTGGCATCTGACGGTAAACGCACATATTCCTTTTGCAATTTATTAAGGTTAGAGTAAAGTACTTTAAAGCGTTTGTTTGCCGTTTTCCTTTGCATGCTTATGTAATTGATAATTGAGACTGCTTTTGCAGTTACCCATAAGTGGGCGGGGTCATCAGTGTGAACATTATTATCTTTCATGTATTGCTGCCAGTGAATTTACAATTTTTTTTTAAAATCATCTGATTTATATAGGTGCTTTAGGAAGGACCAAGTTCTAGGCCAGTGAATAGATATTGCACTTCTGATAACCAGATGAACTGGGGCGTGGTCTGAAATTATTATAGGCGAGATTTTTGTGTGTAATATGTCAAAATATAGAGAGGTGGAAGTCAGTGCAAAGTCAATCCACGAAAATGTTTCGTGGACCGAGGAGTAGAATGTGTATGCTCGATCTGTGGGGTTCATAATTCTCCAATGGTCGCAGACCCCAAGCTCCTCTGCCAACTGATAAAATGCGTGGTTTGGTGGCATTGGCTCTTCTCTATGCGGGCTATTTGACCTTTTTATACTTGGGTTGGGAGCCAAATTAAAGTCCCCTAAAATGATCAAATTGGGGTGTTCTCTCTGGAGTAAAAAAGTCAGGAGATCAGAGAAAAATTCCCCATTCGGAGCATTAGGGGCATATAAATTTAGGAGTGTGTAGATTTTGTTGGCAATAGAGACTCGTAAATAGATAAACCTACCCTCTCCATCAAGGTTTTGGTCCTGTACCTCCTGAGCTCGACCTGTTCAGAAGTAAATGGCTACCCCTCGAGCCTTAGATTTGTAGTTTGCCACCACAGGAGGATCCAGCCAGTGTGCCCTCAGAAGTATATAACTGTCTGCCCTCCAGTGGGTTTCTTGTAAGCAGATGATATCTGCTTTTAAGCGCTTCAGATGAAGAAGTGTTTTTCTCCTTTTTTCTGGTGTGTTAAGACCTGCTATGTTCCAAGACACTATATTAAGTGTGGATGTGCCGAACTCAGTCATTATTGTCGAGTCTGTGGTACTCATCCCGTGTCCCTATGTGGGGAACACAAGAGAAGTGTAATTCCGTAGGATGATGGGCAGTGGTGTCCCAGCGAGCGCCCCTACCATCACTATGGTGCAGTGGAGGGCGGCGAGCAACAGTTGACCAAGCAGAGCTAGCCAGGTCAGGATTAAACCCAAAACAAAAGAAGAACATAAGCATTAGGCCTAGTGCCTTCCAATAATGTACACTTGTCATCATTACAAAAACAAGTAATGTTAAAAGGTTATCCCATGTGACCTAAGACATACCCTATGTAACAAATCGAACATTGCGGCTCAGTGTTAAAGAATCATAATTTAGAGGAAGCGACCCAGTCGGGCCCCGAAGCTCCCTGTTTTCAATTCCATCTAATGTGTGTAATGGAGCATCTAGTTAGTTCACCTCCTCCCCCCTCAAGAACCGTTGGGAGGCTGCCTCCGGAGAATCGTAGATGACCTGTCTGCCGCTTTCCAGAACCCGCAGTTTGGTCGGGTACAGCAGTTGAAACCGCATATTCCTTCTTGGAGAATTTACATATTGGATGGAAAGCTTTCCTTTTCAATGAAACTTGTGTTGAGAAGTCCTGAAAGATCAAGATCTTATCCGCACCAACTCTCAGATCCTTTTTCTGCCTATAGGCCCTCAGGACTCTCTCTTTTACCATCCAATTATGGAAGCGCGCTATTACAGGGCGAGGTCTGTTGCCCTGGTCTCCCCGGCCTCCCAGCCTGAGAACCCTTTCTATTTGGAGTAAGTCTCGGGGTGCATCCAAGTCTAGGGCGGGCATTAGATCCGTGACTTGATATTGTGCCAGACCGTCGGAGCCAACCGACTCTGGGATGCCAATGAAGCACAGATTATTCCTGCGTTCCCGGTTTTCCAGGTCTTCCAGTTTTGTGGACAGCACGGCAATAGAGGCTTGATGGGAAGCGTTGGAGTTATCAAGTCTGGCAAGGTCTTCTTCTGCAGAGACCGTCCGCGTCTCCGGGTCCGCTATTTTCTGTGAATTTGCGGTGATCTGCGTCAAGGCAGCGTTGATAGATGCCTGAATTAGGTCAAACCGCCTATCTAGGACCGGAAGAATCAGCCTGGATACCTCTTGCGCCAGGGCGGCCGCCGGTGATGTGGCTGTTAAAGAATCTGTAAGGACTGGCAGAGATGAGACAGGGGAATCCATCCCCGTCCCTTTTTTTTGTTGCGATGGGGTTTGAGACATGTTGGTTACAAACTTTTCCGGTGTTTTGGATATTTGACTTCCTGACCGTTTGGCCGAGATAGAGGCGGCGTTTTTTCGTGGGGTGGTTGATAGGGTTTTGGAGCGAGTAACTCGGTCTAGTGGGTATTTCTGTATATACTTGTCCATACTCTGAGCAAGAAAAGAGACCCGGGTACGGTCGCGGAATGGTGAAAGAGCCCCAAAAATTATAGATTATAGGTCGCACGGGAAACCACAAAACATTGCAATTATTACATCTTCTACTAGCAGATGCCTTGGTTGTTAGTAATATAGCATTAGTGTATTAGTGTGCACGACTACATGAGGGCGTGACCAAGTTGAGGGAGTTCACGAGATATAAAGTGAGAAGCAAATAAACATGCGTGTTAAGGAACCCACTTAGATATGAATCGGGTCTCAGGTTTTATAACTCATCTAATGCCCCGGTTAATATACCTGTTGTGATATTCTCCTGTGATGATGTGTTTATGTCTAAGGAGAGTAAGGAGACTAGCAGGACCGGTCAGTTCCCCTTCAATTAGTATTATGTGACAAAAAGAGTTTCGAACTGTATTAGTGAATCGAGTGTGGCTGTATGGCTATAGTGAGTAGATGGTGTGTCCAGATGTCTGCTCTAGTGGTCCCTCTAGTGGTGAGTCAAGAAGTTAAATACTGGGTAGATCTACGGTTTTCTAAAGGAAAACAACAAGATTTAAAACTGGTGTAATGCTGCTCCCTACTGTCTGTCTGATAGGGTGCAGCTGGTTATTAGAATTCTTTAATGGTGCGGTTTGGGGGAATATGTTGTGTAAAAATTGTGTTCACTGTATAGGATTCAAGTGAGTATGAAAATTTAGTACTTTCAGCAGTATTTACTGTTTACACTCTATAGATAACAGATCATATTTCTCCTAGTAAAATATAGATATACCAATAGACACTACTAAACTATTGTCACCTCTTTGACCGTAAATGAGCAGGAAGATAAAGGTTGAGAGGGTTATATTGCAAATCCCCTAAAGGTTGAGTTTATGTCCGGTAGTCCGTGAAAGGGGGGAGGAGGACTTGTATAATTTCTCTTTAAGATGTGTATCTGGCCAGAGAAGGGACGTGGGGTGAACCTTTTATCTAGCCTGGGTTTATATTAAAATCGGTAGACAATGTTGTGATGCTATGTCACTGCCTTATCGCACTGCACCGATGTGCCCAGTGATCTGGTGGAGTTGATTAAAAGCGGGGGTACTCCCAGGAGAGTCAGAGCCCTGGCTAGGCGATGGGGTTGCAATTGGTGGCTTTAATTGCTGTTTGTTCACGTTCTCCGCGAAAGGGGTTGATGCGATGTGGCATATATTCTTCCCTGGAGTCAGTGCAGCAGTAGACTCTTAAATTCGGGGTTTTTGATCTGATTATTTTGACTAGGTGTAGGCAGTGATGGGCTGTAAGGGGGGGCAGATGATTGCCCAGACGCCAGGTTATAGTATCAGTCACAATGCAAGAACTGGTGTCACAGTCCCAAAGTGGAAGCTTCTGCACAGTGAGAGAGGGAATGCAGGAAAACAGGGTAGCCCTTAGTCCCTGAAGGTCTAGGAGCAGGTTTTGAAGGTGGTGCTGCTTGCAGTGGCGTACTTTATAGTTGATAAGCCAGGTGCATGTAGCCGCGGGTCACCAAGTGGGCATAAGCAAACAGCCCTGTCTATTATGGGTGATACACCTAATATTGTATCGCCGGGCCTCTGTGATTTTGGGCAGTTGCGGCCAGCCGTTAGTGTGCTGCCGGGGGCTGAGCGCAGTTCACCCGCCCTCCTTGAAAACTTATGCAGCCCGGAATTTAATATGTGCCCCTGGTGTGCTGGGCAGCCCCGGTACCTCACTGAGGCTTACTGTGGCCTCCTCCTTCGCGCCGGACCCTCGCCGCCGCCGATCTCCCTTGGCGCCGAACCGTCAGCACCGCGCTGCACCTTGTGCCTCGTGGTGTTCTTCAAGATGGTGTTTGTGTCCTCAGCGCGGGAAAGCACCTCGCGCCCACAGGATCCTGTGCTCCTCTCCGTCTCTCGCCACAGGCCCTGTGTCTCTGGTTCTGCAGTCGGGTCACGATGCGGCGTCCTGTCAGCGCGGCTCTCCTTTTAGACTGCGTGCGACCAATGCGCCGGATCTGTACCGGCCCGGTAAGTGGCTTCTTGCTGCGCACCTTACCCAGCTGCTCTGCGCCTCTAGGGAACGGCAAGAAAGAGTCCTCTGGATAGTGGCATTTCTCTACACCTCTGGTGGTGGGTGTAGAGGGTTTGAGGGAGCCCGATGCCTGTAATATTCCCTGGATTTTGAGGGTCTCAGAGGAGCTCTTTTAAAAAGTGGCTGTACCAGACACCCCGCCCTTGGAAGTCCAAAGTTCCTTTTTTTACATATTTTTCCATGTTTTGTTTTATCCATAAGCAACGCGTCATCTTTGTCAGTTTGTACATAAACCACCTCAGGAAGACCAGCGATGAGGTCATGGCTATGTGACGGTGGGGAGGTGAAGTCAGTCTCCCACAATCACATGGCCATGATATTATCACAGGTCTTTCTACACATAGGCATGATCCTCCACCCTCCCCAGCAACCCTGATTACAATAACACAGTAACATATGACACAAACTGATGAGTATATGATAAACATAAGGGTCTAAAGGGCCGTGTTTGAGAGGGCAATTCTCAAAAAATTTTATTCCGGTGACTTC
>JAODAL010031510.1:0-48347 GCA_025379985.1 Phyllomedusa bahiana
TTGGGGGGTGCGCCCCGTGTGTGCCCGTGTGTGCCGGGATCTGCAGTCAGGCCCGCGCGCTCGACTTTCCCGGAGATCACCGAGAAGGAGCGTCGGCGGGAGAGGCCGCCGGAGTTCTGTGTCGCCCGTCTGCCGCGGGTGCAGGAACTCTCCTGACGTCAGCAAGGGCCTTGGAAGGAGCAGGGCGTCCGTCAGTGCGCCGGGAGGTAGGCAGTTCCGGCCGGGCCTCGGCCTGTGTTCTGCGACCGGTAAGCTACCACTGCGCCCCTTGGCAAGGGGGGTTTACCGGAGCTGCAGGGTGGGAGCGTCCGGCGTGAGGCTGCCTCTCCAGCACAGCGCGGCTCCCGGCGGTGACTTTGTTGTCCGCGCGGTCCGGGCGTGAGGGGAAGAAGCTCGCCGTAGTAGCGGGGAATTTGAATGAAACTTCGCCCACTGAGGGCAGACAGGTTATGCCCCGGTCCAGTCCCGGTTCGGTCCGGTTTTCAGCGGTAATTAGGCTTATTGGTGCCGATTTGAGCGAGGTCCCCACGGAGCTACTCTCACTCGCGTCCTACTCTCTGCACATCCAGGCCACACCCCCCTCTGAAAGCTATTCTCATTGGTCGGCATAAACCGGCCAATCAGAACAGAAGCGACAGTGAACCATTAAAACCTATGGAGAACGATTGACCAATCAGAATAAACGGCGGGACAGTTCAAAATATAGTAAAAATGCAGAAAAGAGCTGATTGGTTGAGCTAGCGGGGGCTTGGCTATCTCGGCCAATCAGAATAGGAGCGACAAAGACCTATTATAGCCTATGGAGAATTTTGAACCAATCAAAATCCAAGGCGGGACAGTTCAAAATACAGTAAAAAGGCAGAAAAGAGCTGATTGGTTAATGCGGCGGGGGCTTGGCTATCCCAGCCAATAAGAGCGCGAGCTACTTCTCCCATTGTAGTCTATGGAGAGATCGGGGCACTGAAATCTTGGCGCTCTGCGCCGTGTGGCATGGAGTATGAATACAAAAATCATTTTTATTAAGTGTAAAATGTTATCAGATAAAGAGCTGAAACCTTCTCTAACAATAAAGCACTTAAATCCCAAACAACGCGTTTGTCGCCGAGACTGGCGCTACATAGGGAATTGCAATAGAGAGAATTGCCGGGAAATACAGTAATTTAAATTGTTGAAGCGCTTCTCATTGGTCGGCAGAAGCCACCAATCAGAATAGGAGAGCGACATAAGACCCATTATATCCTATGGAGAAGTTTTGACCAATCAGAATAGGAGCGACAGTGTCCCATTTATAACCTATGGAGAAATATAGACCAATCAAAATCCAAGGCGGGACAGTTCAAAATACAGTAAAAATACAGAAAAGAGCTGATTGGCTGAGCTAGCGGGGGCTTGGCTATCCCAGCCAATCAGAGCGCGAGCTACTTCTCCCATTGTAGTCTATGGAGAGAGCGGCGCACTGAAATCTCGGCGCTCAGCGCCGTGCGGCATGAAGTATTAATAAAAAAAATCATTTTGATTAAGTGTAAAACATCACATAAAGAGCTAAAACCTTCTGTAAAAAAAAATCAGTTAAAACCCCGAAAAAACGCGTTTGTCGCCGAGATCGGCGCTACATAGGGAATTGCAATAGAGAGAATCGCCGGGAAATACAGTAATTCAAATTGTTTAAGCTCTTCTGATTGGTCGGCATAAACCAGCCAATCAGAATAGGAGCGACAGTGGCCCATTATATCCTATGGAGGAGAATTGACCAATCATATTCCAAGGCGGGACAGTTCAAAATACAGTAAAAAGGCAGAAACGAGCTGATTGGTTGAGCTAGCGGGGGCTCGTCCAGCTTAGCCAATCAGAGCGCGAACTACTTTCTCATAGAGTTCTATGGGGAAAAGAAATTCCGAGCGAGCTCTGTGATTGGCTAAGTTAAAAGAGGCGCCGTTATTTTATTTCTTTATTTTCGTTATCCAAGATAAATAGTATGGGTGCAACGAAAAGAAAGAAATAAACATGATTTTATTGAATTAATATTTTTTTTTCGTTACCCCCATATTATTATTCATTTTATATACACATCGGGACAACTTCTGTAGTCATATCATTTGATTTCGGCCATGTACAGTTTTATTTCAGATTGCATTAGAAAACCCATAGGAGCGTCGCTCGCTCGCTCTCCCATTGGTCCAAATAACGGCGCCTCTTTTAACTTAGCCAATCACAGAGCTCGCTCGGAATTTCTTTTCCCCATAGAACTCTATGAGAAAGTAGCTCACGCTCTGATTGGCTAAGCTGGACGAGCCCCCGCTAGCTCAACCAATCAGCTCGTTTCTGCCTTTTTACTGTATTTTGAACTGTCCCACCTTGGAATATGATTGGTCAATTTTTCTCCATAGGTTATAATGGGTCTCTGTTGCTCTTATTCTGATTGGTCAATTATCCTCCATAGGATATAATGGGCCACTGTCGCTCCTATTCTGATTGGCTGGTTTATGCCGACCAATCAGAAGAGCTTAAACAATTTGAATTACTGTATTTCCCGGCGATTCTCTCTATTGCAATTCCCTATGTAGCACCGGTCTCGGCGACAAACATGTTGTTCGGGGTTTTAACGGATTTATTTTTAGAGAATGTTTTAGATCTTTATGTGATGTTTTACACTTAATCAAAATGATTTTTTTATTAATACTTCATGCTGCACGGCGCTGAGCGCCGAGATTTCAGTGCGCCGCTCTCTCCATAGACTGCAATGGGAGAAGTAGCTCGCGCTCTGATTGGCTGGGATAGCCAAGCCCCCGCTAGCTCAGCCAATCAGCTCTATTCTGCATTTTTACTGTATTTTGAACTGTCCCGCCTTGGATTTTGATTGGTCAAAACTTCTCCATAGGATATAATAGGTCTTTGTCGCTCCTATTCTGATTGGTCAATAGTTCTCCACAGGTTTTAATGGGACACTGTCGCTCCTATTCTGATTGGCGGGTTAATGCCGACCAATGAGAAGAGCTTAAACAATTTGAATTACTGTATTTCCCGGCAATTCTCTCTACTGCAATTCCTTATGTAGCGCCGGTCTCGGCGACAAATGCGTTGTTCGGGATTTAATTGATTTATGTTTATAGAAGGTTTCAGCTCTTTCAGAGAATATTTTACACTTAATAAAAATGATTTTTTTAATCATACTCCATGCCTCACGGCGCTGAGCGCCGAGATTGCATTGCGCCGATCTCTCCATAGACTACAATGGGAGAAGTAGTTCGAGCTCTGATTCTGCATTTTTACTGTATTTTGAACTGTCCCGCCTTTGATTCTGATTGGTCAATAGTTCTCCATAGGTTTTAATGGTTCAATGTCGCTCCTATTCTGATTGGCCGGTTTATGCCGACCAATGAGAATAGCTTTCAGAATTTGAATTACTGTATTTCCCGGCAATTTCCAATATCCTAATTCAAGAATTAGGATATTGGAAAGTGATTTTGTTTTATGTATTTTTTATTTTTAAGGTTTCAGCTCTTTTCCTGAGAATGTTGAACGCCTTTATAAAGGCGATTTTTGATTCATACTCCGCACCGACATCTGGAATGATTTCTCGCTGTTTTCCAGCCTGTCTCGCATCGGAACAGATTTTCGGCGTAGTCCCGCACAGCGCCTAAGTCCCGCACTGCGCCCATGTCCCCGCACTGCACCCCACACACTGGCGAGGCGCAGGGAACTTTTCCCCGCATGTACGAGTGCACCTCCTCGGACGGCAAATCTTCGGCGCAGCGCCACACTGCGCCTCAGTCCCCACACTGCGCCGCACACACTGGCGGGGCGCGGCGGACTTTTCCCTGCATGTATGACCGCACTACCTCTGGCGGCGAATCTCAGGCACAGCGCCGCACTGCTCCAAAGTCCCGCACTGCGCCTAACACACTGGCGAGGCACGGCGGACTTTACATTGTATGTATGAGCGCGCCCCGGCCCCGACATAAATCAGGCGCAGATTTCGCCGGAAAACTAGCGGAAAAGCGCACCCCGACCCGGCGCGCTTCATACATGTCGCCCATAGTGTTTTACATACTTTGTACCCACTTTTGCGCTGCATCTGATACCATGGATGCAGCATTAGAGAAAGGAGTATGGCTTCTTGTACATCACTGCGTGCCAAGAAGGGCCAAAACTTTGGCTCAATTATTGACCAAAACTAAGCCAAATAATAAGTAGTATAAAGTAAGACAAAAGTGTCTAAACATGCACCAGATTTATCATGCAGCATGGGCCACAGTGATAAATCTGGTGCATTTTTACTATGTCTAGTCTAAGTTTACACTTGAATGAAGAATATCCAGCATAATTTTCTTAAAGCAACCATTTTTATTGCTTCATGTTTATAACAGGGAGTAAAGGTAAAATAGCAACATAACGCAATATGTCACTACTTTTACTAGCATGATTTTGCCATTTTTACCTTACTCTCCATTTAGAATGGTCATGAAAATCATGCTGGATATTCTTCACTCAAGTACTGTCCTTCAAGCCAGCAGCCGATGACAATCCGTGCATACACCTAGCACCGAGGACTGACAATTTAATACATATTGAAGATTTGGGAGAAGTTTTTTTTTTTTTTTTTTTTAAAATTTTATAAGAATGGGGGCAGGTAATAAAGGGGGCCCCGGGGGGTCTAAAATATAACATCAATAACACTATGTTTTATATGGTTGCTCATTCAATTAAATGGAAACCATTTAATACCAAACTTATCTTGCAGTGGTCACGATTTCAGAAACGGAACCAGCAGTGATCCAATGATTGCCAGTAGATTCTCACTTCGAGAAGAAATGTCGTATATGCGTTACACCACATTTTTTATGTTTTAGTTTCTACATACTTCTGCGCCTCATCTGGCAACATAGGCATTGCTTCATGGGAAAGGGGTGTGTTTTTGTGTGTAATGCTGTGGGCCAAAAAACGTGGTTGTCCGTATAGCTCCAATGCAGCTAATACAGGCTGGCTTTTTTTGAACGGCTGTAGTGTTCGTGGGAGGATTGTTCCCACTTTTCGGGTCTTTTAAAGCCTATAAAAACCTGTTGCTCCAGATGCCAGTGGTGTGGTTGGCTACCTGGAGTTGAGAACAACACCTGAGCCAGGAAGGAGGCTCTGTCCACCATGTTTGAGGAAAGCCTGTACAGACAGACTCTGTGTTTAGCTAATGAATTTTGTTTGTAATTTGTTTTCTGTACTTAAAGGGGTTGTCTCACTACAAGGAATGATTTTTATGTTAAAGATCTTGCAGAAACAAGTCCCCTTTGCAATATTGCCCATTAACAGTGTCCACCAATTCTGAGATATCCCCTCTTGTAGGGGCTCTCAGCCCCTGGGCCCTATTGCTAAAACCCTGTTTGATCATCCGATGGGTTTCCCAGCACTTTTTTGCTATAGCTACAGCCCGGCTTTCCCGGCCAAGTGGAACCAGTAAACACCCCCTAATTCAAAGTGAAACCCAAGAAAACAGGACTGAGTAAATGAATTAAGTAGTGAGAAAACCCCCTTTTAAAACCCTGGGGAAGAAAACAATGCTAATGCCATTTAAAAAAAAAAAAGACAGCCCTGTTTCTAGTCCATACCTTTTACCAAAAACGGCGATCCCAGAGCCAAAGTGATCTCCCTCTTTCCCGGAGTGTCCAGAATGACAGCTGGACGTGAGAGTGCTTACAAAGGTTTGCGGTTCCTGCATCTCTCACTTGAAATAAACGTCAGTTTTTCCAACCCGGGTTGGGGGGAAAAACCCTGAGTATGGGGGATCCTCGGGGCCCACCGCGGGCCAGTTTGGAAACCCCAGGCGGTGGGAACGAAGTGCGGGGAAGGATGCCGTGTGGAAAAGAAGAGCACCGCAGGTGTACCCCGAAAAACTATGCAAAAGTCCAGGGTAGCTGGTGAACGAATGCACAGTCCAGGTTGGTGCAATGGTACACTAAAAAATAGATAAGGTATACACAGGTAGCAGATAACATAGAGGGAACGTATGAATAAATCAGCAGCAATACGCGCCAAGGGTCAAGCTCAGAGCAGAAACACACAAAAAACGAACGACCCGGGGAAAGGAGGAATTTCCCCTTAATAAACCCAAAGGGGCAGAGGTCATGGGCAGGAACATTCTCTTTAAAAAGGGAAAGCAGTGCCACGCGGTGCCCCCCCAGGAACATATGTCGCACAGGGCGCCAGGGAGCTGGAGGGAAGCAACAGGACCCAAACCCACCGCAGGAATGGCTAAGGAAAGGAGGGGAGGGAAGGGGGTACAAAGGCAGGGGCACCAGCGGAGCCGCACAGCGCCGGGGGGGAAAAGGGGATCGGGCAGGAAAGTCCCTAGCGTTAACCGTGACAAACGTTCGTGAATCACTGATCAGTAAACAGAAAACCCAGGTAAATAACAGATTAGAGCAGTTGGAAAAAAAAAAAAAAAACAAAGAAAAAAAAATGCAAAAAAACACCAGTTTCACTTTTGCACACAAGATGAAAGAAGGTAGGTGGTTCCAATAAAATTTCTACGTGTCGTCTTTGTTTATATAGCAGTAAGGGGAAAGTTATGTTTTAGAGACGGGGTTCTTATGATTCGGCTGTGATATTTTATGCACACAAGACAAATAGCAGATACTTGAAAGCGGTTTACTGATCAAGGTCATTTTGGTAATACATAGATAATATTTTTCTTATGTGAGGTGGAGAGGTTTTAGTAGCTTATGCTGAGTTCACGCTGCAGTTATCCACTGACACTCATGTCCATTGTCCTACTATAATAAGAGAACTTGAATAGAAGTGATCGCAGTAGGAAAGCTTGCAAGCACGACACGTTCAGTGCCAAGCGCCACACTCTAATTAGTGAGCAGTTCCGGTCTGACAAGAAGGCCTTAACCTTCTGCGAGGCATAATGAGCCAGGCAATGTTTGAAGCTTAAAAATAAGCTGCAGAGAACAAGAAAGGAGCTGAGAACTACTTTAAAATGTGCTAAACCAACAGATACAGGTGACCGAACACTGAACTGTACACTTGGCAAAGGCGAGGGAAGCGCTGGGGGTAGAGAGGGGTCGCGGGGGCTTTGTTGGGTCTTTTGTTTACGAAACAAGTGACACAATCTGACCGATCATAGCTCTTAGCAGTTAGTTATGTGCAACAAATTAGAGGCAAATACAAAACTCTATTAGCGTTAAAAAAAAATTAAAAAAAATTGAAAGGCAAAATATGGTATGAGGCAAATCAAGAGGAATGAAATGTGCAAATTGCTGCGGAGTTTTATCTAAATTAAACCTAATTATATTTAACAGGCTGGAGCAAATACAGTGTATACTCCAAGTCTGCATGTAACAAGATTATTTGTCAGATTAAAGCAGAGTTAGATAAGACGCTACACGTTAGGCCAAGTTCAGGTTTTCTATCATTGTATCACACGGAGAAAAAAAACTATACATAAGGAAGAAGCAAATTTGTCTTCATTTGACTCACAGCATTCTGAAATCATAACTTTTTTGAAGTTTCCACTGACAGCTCCACATATAGTTGGAATCAAAATTATTCAACCCTAACTACAATTTCGATTTACCTGAAAAATTTACAAACCTTTAGTTGTTTGCAAAAGAAAATCTTAATCATACAAAAAACTACTTGAATAGCTCAACAATATGACAAGTGGTTTCTTCGAATGCAACATAAAACGCCACTTTGACTACTGCAGTCTTAAAATGATTCATGTGTATCACAAGGAGCTGAGAAGCTCAAGCGCCCTCTATTGGATGTAACAAATCCTCAATTTGCTTCAGACTCACAGAGTCTTTAGAAAGCAAAAAGGGATATTACCCAAGCCAGTATCACTCATCTGCAGACAGCTCTTTCGGGGTTTTGCTCCTCATCAGTGCAGAGCACAGTGTACTGGCTAGCTGGGTGGGAGTAAATGAGTGGCTCAGAAAGGGGAAAATCTCTATTTGCGGAGAGCACCATCTAGGCGTGTGGAGTTTTGAATTGCCTTTTTGCCCTCCACTAAGCATCTTAATATCACAAGGCACTAAGGGAAAGGAGCTGAGAAGCTTAAGTTCCCTCTATTGGATGTGACAAATCCTCAATTTACTTCAGTCTCACCGAATCTTTAGAAAGCAAAATGGATATTAGCCAAGCCAGTATCACTCATCTGCAGACAGCTGTTTCGAAGTTTTGCTCCTCATCAGTGCAGAGCAAAGTGTACTGGCTGGCTGGGAGGCAATGAGTGGTGCTCTCCCCAAGGATACGTTCCCCTTTCTGAGCCACTCATTGCCTCCCACACAGCCAGCCAGTACACTCTGCTCTGCACTGATGAGGAGCAAAACTCCGAAATAGCTGTCTGCAGATGAGTGATACTGGCTTGGCTAATATCCCTTTTGCTTTCTAAAGATTCGGTGAGTCTGAATCAAATTGAGGATTTGTTACATTTAATAGAGGGCGCTTGAGCTTCTCATCCCATTTCCGATAATGCCTTGTGATATATAGATGTGTAGTGGAGGGCAAAAAGACAATTCAAAACTCCACACGCCTATATGGTGCTCGCCTCAAGGAGAGATGTTCCCCTTTCTGAATGATTCATGTAGTAGTAGCAGCAGCAGCCCAAAAGAGGTAATGTTCCTCATTACGGAGAGGCACCATATAAGTGTGTGGAGACTTCTTCACCATAGTTGCTTCACTGAAATGTAGGTACCCTTTTTCCCCAAAAATAAGGCATCCCCCAAAAATAAGACCCGGTGCATTTTTTGATGCAATTCAGAGTTTGGCTGCTTATGCTGATGTTTGTGATGAAATCACTACAGTATATTAATACATGTTGATTGTTTGTTCAACAATAAATGTGAATTCTTGTTCATGGAGGAATAAGACATCCCCTAAAAATAAGTCTTAGCTCGTCTTCAGGAGGAAAAATTAATATAAGACAGTGTCTTATTTTCGGGGAAACAGAGTATATATAAATATAGGAATGCTACATCCAATAGGTGGCGCTGCAGAGTCGCTGCTTTTTTCCCATAAGCCTTTTAGAATACAGTAGAGCACCATTTGCTATTATAACCTGCTGCAAACATGATATATAGCCAAAACACCAGCTTCAAGCCATGTTCCTGAGGACTCAGTCTATTCCTTATGGCCATGGCTTCTAATTCACTAATATTCTTGGGTCTCCATTTCTTCAAATCCCAACAAAGATTTTCTGTGTGGTTTTAAGCCAGACAACTAAGGCCATGTTCACACGGCTTAAAATGGGCCGTATTTCGGTCCGTAATTACGCGCTGAAGTGCGCCAATTATGGGTCGAAAACGGCCCATTCATTACGGTAATTCACAGTTCTCATAGAGAACTATGGATTACGTCTCCTGTCCCCGCCCGGCGGGAAGATAATTGACATGTGAATTACTAGCGGCGTATACGCGCCGCTGGCAATTCAAGTCAATGGGCCGGCGAAGTGCCGGCCCCCCGCTCACTCCCCCGCTCCCACGGCGTAATTGCGGGGCGTAATTACGTCCCGCAATTAAGCCGTGTGAACACGGCCTAAGACAGCCATTCCAGAATCTTCTAGGTCTACTTCTGAAACCAATCCTTGGCATACTTTGAGATATGCTTTGGATTGTTGAGGGTCTAATGAAGCCCAAGCTTCAACTTCTTCACCTAGGATTTTCTTATAGTTGATTGAATCTATCCTGCCCGCCACACACTGCAAATTTCCAGTGCCAGAGAAAGCAAAGCAGCGTTATGGCATTACTAAAATGCTTCACCATAGGCGTGGTGTATTTTTATTTATTTTTTTATAAAAATAAAACTTATTTTTTTTCAAGTCATAAATAAACGCAGTACATAGTTTTCAGTACAAAATAGATATCAATTAGGATATACCGTATATACTCAAGTATAAGGCGAGTTTTTCAGCACAAAAAATGTGCTGAAAAATCCGTCCTCGGCTTATACTCGAGTCACTGTTGGCGCTCGGGTGCTGCGATGGCCCGAGCACCAGCAGGGACACATCTGCTACATGCGACTCCTGGGAGCGCATACAGCTGATTGCCAAGTACAGCAGACAGCCTCCGGGCACTTCCGTGGCCCGGGCGCTGTTGGCGATCTCTTCCCCTGTATGCAACTCCTCCAGAACACATAAAGGAGAAGCGTGTGTCATCACGCTGTGTGCGTGGCTTGATGACATCACCCGCCTGTGCGGGCAAGAGGAAGGAGTGGAGCGCCCGGGGGCGGAGCGGCGAGGAGGTGGAGCGACGAGGGACCAAGGTGAGTACTGTACTTGTATTTATTTATTTTTCTAAAATAACCTTGACTATAGCTACCTATGGGGACATGACTCTGCCTATAGCTACCTATGGGGACATGACTCTGCCTATAGCTACCTATGGGGACATGACTCTGCCTATAGCTACCTATGGGGACATGACTCTGCCTATAGCTACCTATGGGGACATGACTCTGCCTATAGCTACCTATGGGGACATGACTCTGCCTATAACAACCTGCCTATGTAATTTTATTGGTATCTATTTTTATTTTTAAAATTTACCAGTAGCCGCTGCATTTTCCACCCTAGGCTTATACTCGAGTCATTAAGTTTTCCCGTTTCTTTTTGTGGCAAAAGTAGGTGCCTCGGCTTATACTTGGGTTGGCTTATACTCGAGTATATACGGTAATTCTAAAGGAACATGGTCAAGTGCAAGCTGGACAGCAGATCCATCTTTTAAAAGGATCACCACACAATTCAAGTGATTAATATTTAGTATCCATAAAGAACTGGTGGAGTGCGGGCCCAGCAGAATATTTTACTCTCCACCAACAGAAGCTTGTGTGAGTGATATCTCAGCAGACATATCCAAAAACCAAAAGATATACCCAGACGCACCTCAAGGGAAGAATAGAATAGTATGAAACCAGTCAAAGATCGCCTCCCTGACCGAGTGTTCAAACCACCCAGAGAGCCAGCCAGATCAGAAGACAAATACCAAGACATATAGAGAAAAGGCTTCATAACGTTGAATTTCCTGAGGGGGGAAAAACATGCAAATAAATGGTTTCCACCCATTAAGAACTGCTTCGCGTGGGATTCTTTCATGCGAATCATTTCTAATATGTTAATACAGAGATATTATTTCACTACTTGTATCGATTCAGGGGTATTTTGAATTAAAGGGATTAGCCACTTAACTAGTAGTAAACACTTTGCGGTTATGAAGATTATATAGATCAACACAACATTTTGTGTATGTAAGGAAGGCAATGAAAGAGTAATTAAGACTCTCTAGAAGGTTTTATCTAAAATTGACAACAGTGCATTTCAAAAGCATTCCTACCCCTTGAAGGGTTCCTCATTTTTAAATGTTACAGCCACAAACTTAACTTTGTATTTTTTAGATATTTTATATGATAGAGCAACACAAAGTAGCAACTAAATAAAATATATGTCTTTCCATATGTATTCAGCCCCATGTATTCTGATAACCCTAAATAAAATCCAGTGTGACCAATTGCCTTTAGAAGTCATCTAGTTAGCAAATAAAGTATGTGTATGCAATTTATTCTCAGTAGAACTACAGCTGGTTTAAGAAGGCCTCAAAGGTTAGGTTTGTTAGAGAACATTAGTGAACAAACAGTATCATGAAAACCAAGGAACACACTAGACCTCTCCAGTAGTCTTCCTGGATCTGACCATGCACCTCTCCTCTCAGCTACTGTTTGTGAGCTGACCGAAGCCTTGCTACTCTGTTATTCAGTTTAAAAAAATAGCCCAAGTTCTGAACATCTCATGGAGCACGGTTCAATCCATCAACCATAAATGAAAGGAGTATGGCACAACTGTTAATCTATGATATGGTCGTCCACCTAAACTGACAGTTCAGACAAAGAAAGCACTAATCAGAGAAGCAGCGAATAGACACAGGGCCACTCTGGAAGAGCTGCAGAGATCCACAGCTCAGGTGGGAGAATCTGTCCACAGGAAAACTATTAATCGTGTACTCCACAAGTCTGGCCTTTATGGAAGAGTGACAAGAAGAAAGCCCTTTTTGAAAGTAACCCATAAGAAATCCTGTTTGCAGTTTGCAAAAAGCTATTAGTGGACACAGCAAGCATGTGGAAAAGGTGCTCTGGTCACAAGAAACCTAAATTTAACTTTTTGGCCTAAATACCAAACACTGTGGGTCACAGGTATGAAAACTGTCTAGGTCTAAGACTTTCTTTGTTGCCCATAGCAACGGATCAGAGCGCCCCTTTCATTTCAAATAATGCTCTGAAAAAATGAAAGAGGAACTCTAATTGGTTGCTATGGCAAGAAAAGAAAGTGTTAGACCTAGACCATTTTCATACATGTCACCCTATGTATGGAGGAAAGTCCACACTGCACATCACCCTCAACACATCATCCCCACCATGAAGTATGACGGTGACAAGAACATGCTGGGGAGGCTTTGCTTCAGCAGGGGTGGGAAGCTGGTCAGAGTCGTTGGGAAGATGGATGGAGCTAAATACAGGGAGATCCTGGAGGAAAACCTGTTAAAGCCTTCCAAAGACATGAGGCTGAAGCGTAGGTTCACTTTCCAGCAGTGCAACGACCCTAAGGCCCCGTTCACACGGCTTATTTGGGCACGGATTGGCGCCGGACTCCGCGGCGGATTGGCGCTGCAGTATGGCGCCAATCCGTCCCTGTCATTATGGTAATCCACTGCTCTCATAGAGAACAGTGGATTCCGTCGCTGCTCCCCGCTCGGCGAATCCGCCGCGGGGGGAGAAAGTGACATGCACATTATTTACGGCGCGGACGCGCCGTAAACAATGCATTGTCTATGGGGCCGGGAGCGGCGCCCCCGCCCCGCCCCCGTCCCGCCCCTTATTCACGGCGGATTTGTGAGCTCAATACGGCTCACAAATCCGTCGGGAATAAGCCGTGTGAACACGGCCTAAACATACAGCTACAATTTAATGATTTCAATCAAAGCATATTCACGTGTTCAAATTGCCCACTCAAAGTCCAGACATAAATCCCATTAAGAATCTGTGGCAGGACTTCAAAATTGCTGTTCACAAATGTTCATCAATCAATCTGCCTTAGCTAGAACTATTTTACAATGAAGAAAGGGCAAAAATTCCAGCCTCTAAATGTGCAAAGCTGGTAGGATACATACCCCAACAGACCCACAGCTGGCATTGCAGCTAAAGGTGGTCAAAGCATTGACTAAATACATATGCAAGAAACACTTTTCAGTTTTTTAAATTTGTAAAAATTTAGAAAAGCACATATCATTCTCTTTAAACTAAACAGATACTTGCTACTTTGTGTTGCTCTATGATAAAAATATGAGCTAATTGAAAAAAGGTACCCTGCCATCTCATTAACTAAAACCTTGCGGACTGCCAACCACCCTTCCAATTTCAAATCACTGGGAAATGTGCTTCCCAATTAGAGAAAATTGGCCCCCTCATTATTGGGCCATCTCACAGGGTGTTCTTTTTAGCATATGCTTCATTTTTACTCCTTCAGACATACTGCCAATCCATAGGCCTGAAAAGTTCCGATTTTGTTTCATCAAACCACTGAACAGAATCCCCAAACTATGCTTACGCAATGAAACAAAACTGAAACATCAATGCTGGGTGAAATATGTTGTCACGACAATTCATAACCCTTAGGCAGGGCTCACACGCTGTATTCACGGCGTAATTGTGGGACGTATTTCGCCCGCAATTACGCCGTGTGCTCCAGAGAGGGGGTGTGGGGGTTGGCAGCTCGTCGGCCCTTAGACATTCATTATTCACAGCGCGTATACGCCGCTGGTAATTCACATGTCCCTAATCTCCCCCCGCGGCGGATTCGCCGAGCAGGGAGAGGAGACGTAATCCATAGTTCTCTAGGAGAACTGTGGATTACCGTAATGACTGGGACGGATTTTGCCCCGTATTTGAGCGCAGTACAGGCTGAAATACGTCCCAGTCATTGCTGTGTGAACATAGCCTTAGAAGAAGGTCTTTTATTCTATTCTTTGACATTTCAATCAAGCAGAACATTAGATATCAAGGCATCTCTGTTGAGGCACATCATCAAGCAGCCAAGACAGATGTTGCTGTGGCACATTTACAGGCAAAATTAATGTTATGATTGGTATTTTTCTGATCTTACTAAATGAATAAAACAGTCCAGGATCGAATAAGCATTTACTGCTGATTAAAAACCAATCACCCATACAGGTAAATAGACCATACTCATATGTCAAACTGTTAAATGTATGAAATATAAACTATATTAGTGAGTATAATACAAGTGTAATTCTATCATTATCCCTCAAGATATTCATTACCGCACCATGCTGGAAACTAGATGATCTTGCTTTAAATTCTAAAGTGGAAACCTGTTGACATCTTGTGGCCTACATAAAAACTGCAATATTTAAAATGTTTCTTTTTTCAAAATTTGCTATGAAAATTTTAATAAAAAAGTGGGAAAAGAGACTATTCAGAGATTAAACATAGCCTTTAGCTCTGACTACTTCAAAATAACTTAAAGGAGTTGTCTCCCCACAGGGTTTCAAAGAATGCATGAAAGAAATTCTCTGTCACTTCCTGGTTCATACTAATTTGCATAAGCTCTGTGCTTGTACAGCTACGTTGTGCTTTCAGATGCTAATTAGATTAGATTAGCTTCTCAAACTACTCAAAGGACTTCTTATCTGATCCCCAAAACAAAAGCCCTAATTACAGAGCTGTTTACTTGAGATAAATCAAGCTTTTTACTGTCTGGCAGCACAGGACACTGACTGACACTGCTGACCTGTCTGATGACTCACTCTCTGTTATCTCATTGAACAAACAGCCCGGGGAGATTTGTTTACAGGTTGGTTACTGAGGGAACTGAAATAGCCAAGGAGGTAATAAATTCACTTGTATCTCTTTAGGGAAAACAGAGGAACAATGCAATATATTTGGAAAATGTCTTTATTTTGTGTTCCCTACAATTTGAAAGCTATTCTTTGTAGCGAGACAACCCCTTTAACTATGAGGCTGGGTTCACACGGCTTATTTGCGGGGCGTAATTACACCCCGCAATTAGGCCGTGGGGACGGGGCGGGAGCGGGGGGCCCGGAACCTCGCCGGCCCATAGACTTTCATTACCAGCGGCGCGTATACGCCGCTAGTAATTCACATGTCACTTATCTCCCCCCGCGGCGGATTCACCGAGCAGGGAGAGGAGACGTAATCCATAGTTCTCTATGAGAACTGTGGATTACCGTAATGACTGGGACGTATTCCAGCCGTAATTTGCGCACTCCGGCGTGTAATTACGGACTGAAATACGTCCCATTCTAAGCCGTGTGAACATAGTCTGAGAGTTTATGATAGGAAAAAACCTCGGCTACAGTGAGCATTCACTAGACCTCAGTAATGTAGCATGTAGAATCACCTTGTAAGGTCATCCAAAAGCCAACATCTCTGTAATAGGAATATATATCCACTGCACTCCATAAGGGGTTAAGGATGCAAAAAAGAGATTTTTATTTCCATATATACAAGGGCATAGCTGTTTCTAAATACATAGGTTCAAAAAAATTTTGTACAAAGTTCAAGAAGCATAACTGAACACGTTTTACAATGGTGGGGATGTATATAGATGTCTAAATTAAACGACGTTTCGACTGTATGTCTTTATCACGAGACATCCATATAATGAATAGGAGGATAAAGCAAAGATGATGCCAGTGGACTATAGAGGCATAAACAGGGAAAAAACGTGTAGTAAATTCTCCAGAAGGCTCACAAGGTTTGAGCCAGGGGATAGCCTTGAGGGGCAGGAGTCAGGAGCGATGAGCACGGCGTCCGGAGGCAACTGTGCCATCCCTGTTTATGCCTCTATACTCCACTGGCATCATTTTTGTTTTCCCCTCCTATTCTTTATATGGATTTCTTGATAAAGACTACATCGAAACGTCGTTTAATTTAGACCCTTTTTAAAAATCCTACCATTGTAAAACGTGTTTTAGTTATCTTTTTTGAAAATTCTGCAAAAATTTTTTTTAACCTATATTCAAACGGGAGCCCTTGGGGAATATGGGAAAAAAAAAACTCTTTTCGCATCCTTAAAGGGTGTTCACTACATTGATTCATTTCCCTCAGTCCTTTTTTTTTGGTTTCCCTTTAAATTCAGGGGGGTGTTTACTGGCTTCTACTAGGTGGGAGTAGAAGCCAGGTCTGCGCATAGCAACCGGCGGCGCCCCATCAGAGAATCAAACGGTCTGTTGCTATAGCGACTGAGAGCTTTTGCAGCCCATACAGAGGATACAGGGAAAAGGGAGGACACTTTTAATGGACACAAATTGCAAAGTGACTTGTTTTTGTAAGTATTTAACATAAAAAGCAATCCTTGTAGCGAGAGAACCCCTTTAACTCCTTATGGTGTGCAGTGGATATATATTTCTATAGTTGATTAGACCTGCCCCGGTCTTTTCCATTTTGCACCCTTTTTGCTCTTGACTTAACCTAGGTGTGCATGACCTCTTTATTACTAGAACATCTCTGTAATGACATAGATATCTTTTAGGTGTGAGAATGATAGCTAGAACCCATCAGTTCCAGAAATGGTAGTCCCTGGTCCCCCATACCATCTGAAAGTTGGCCTGTTCATACGCGGTCATTCTCTATACAAGTCTATGTGAGATAGGGAAGAAGTCAGAGACTACAGTAAGACGATCAGCCAACCTAAAAAAACACAAAAAAAACAAAACAGTGGGGGACCCAACATTGAACCATAAGGGTATGTCTATCCAGCATGGGATTTCTGTCGGATTTTGACACGGCTTTCAGATTTGAAAACCATCAAAATCCGACTGTAAATCCATCCCCATAGACCTCAATAGCAAATCTGAGCTGAGCTCTGTGATATAGAAGAACCCTTTCTAAAAAGATCGAAGCATTAGGCCGTGTTCACACGGCTTATTCCCGACGGATTTGTGAGCCGTATTGAGCTCACAAATCCGCCGTGAATAAGGGGCGGGACGGGGGCGGGGCCGGAGCGCGGCGGGGGCACCGCTCCCGGCCCCATAGACAATGCATTATCTACGGCGCGTACGCGCCGTAAATAATGTGCATGTCACGTTCTCCCCCCGCGGCGGATTCGCCGAGCGGGGAGGAGCGACCGAATCCACTGTTCTCTATGAGAGCAGTGGATTACCGTAATGACAGGGACGGATTGGCGCCGTACTGAAGCGCAAATCCGGCGCGGAGTACGGCGCCAATCCGTGCCCAAATAAGCCGTGTGAACGAGGCCTTAATAGACAAGGAATTTCTTCCTGACACAATCGGCCTGCCAGGAGGATTTTCAAGTGATTTATGTATTTTAGGTAAAAAAAAATACAACATAGGTGTAACTGGGTGAGACACACTCAAACATTTTTGTAGACCATGATCAATGAGGCCTTCATCAAAAGCCCCCTTAATCACTCTATCAAATTTCCTACATAACTCAAATCTAGGATCAGCAGATAATTTACGATACACTTGTGTATCTGACAACTGTCCATATGCTTCAGCCAAGTATGTTGCCATATCCATAACAACTACTGCCTCACCTGTATCAGCAGGTCTGATGGAAATGTTGGAATTTTTAGATAATTCATTAATCGCTATAATCTCTGCCATAGTCAAATTAGGGTGCTGTAAAGAATTCCCCACACCACTATTCCTAAGATGACTCAAATCAGACTTAACAAGATTTAGAAATGTTTCAATAGCATGGGACACCAAAGGAGAAGCAAAGGTGCTGGGTAACAAAAGATCAAAATCCTTAAGCTTGAAGTCTACCTTATGGACTCCTAAAACATTAGATTCTAATTGCTTAGGAGGATGTTCATGAAACCAAACACGTAATTTAAGTTTACGAAAAAATTTAACCAAATCTAAGAGAAGCTGAGCTCTGTGATATATAGGGTTATATGATAGAGGGAAGAAGCTGAGCTCTGTGATATATAGGGTTATATGATAGAAGGGAAGAAGCTGAGTTCTGTGATATATAGGGTTATATGATAGAGGGAGAGAAGCTGAGCTCTGTGATATATGAGGTTATATGATAGAGGGAGAGAAGCTGAGCTCTGTGATATATAGGGTTATATGATAGAGGAGAGAAGCTGAGCTCTGTGATATATAGGGTTATATGATAGAGGAGAGAAGCTGAGCTCTGTGATATGTAGGGTTATATGATAGAGGGAAGAAGCTGAGCTCTGTGATATATAAGGGTATATGATAGAGAAAAGAAGCTGAGCTCTGTGATATATAGGGTTATATGATAGAGGGAGAGACGCTGAGCTCTGTGATATATAGGGTTATATGATAGAGGATGGAAGCTGAGCTCTGTGATATATAAGGTTATATGATAGAGGGGGAGAAGCTGAGCTCTGTGATATATAGGGTTATATGATAGAGGGAAGAAGCTGAGCTCTGTGATATATAGGGTTATATGATATAAGGAGAGAAGCTGAGCTCTGTGATATATAGGGTTATATGATAGAGGGAGAGAAGCTGAGCTCTGTGATATATAGGGTTATATGATAGAGGGAGAGGAGCTGAGCTCTGTGATATATAGGGTTATATGATAAAGGATGGAGGCTGAGCTCTGTGATATATAGGGTTGTATGATAGAGGAGAGAAGCTGAGATCTGTGATATATAAGGTTATATGATAGTGGAGAGGAGCTGAGCTCTGTGATATATAGGGTTATATGATAGAGGAGAAAAGCTGAGCTCTGTGATATAAGGTTATATGATAGAGGGGAGAAGCTGAGCTCTGTGATATATAGGGTTATATGATAGAGGGGAAAAGCTGAGCTCTGTGATATATAGGGTTATATGATATAAGGAGAGAAGCTGAGCTCTGTGATATATAGGGTTATATGATAGAGGGAGAGAAGCTGAGCTCTGTGATATATAGGGTTATATGATAGAGGGAGAGAAGCTGAGCTCTGTGATATATCGGGTTATATGATAGAGGGAGAGAAGCTGAGCTCTGTGATATATAGGGTTATATGATAGAGGATAGAAGCTGAGCTCTGTGATATATAGGGTTATATGATAGAGGAGAGAAGCTGAGATCTGTGATATATAAGGTTATATGATAGTGGAGAGGAGCTGAGCTCTGTGATATATAGGATTATATGTTAGAGGGAGAGCAGCTGAGCGATGTGATTTATAGGGCTATATTATAGAGTAGAGAAGCTGAGCTCTGTGATATATAGGGTTATATGATAGAGGGGGAAACGCTGAGCTCTGTGATATATAGGGTTACATGAGAGGAAAGAAGCTGAGCTCTGTTTATATATAGGGTTATATGATAGAGGAGAGAAACTGAGCTCTGTGATATATAGGGTTATATGATAGAGGAGAGAAGCTGAGCTCTGTGATATATAGGGTTATATATAACTTTTTATACCTGCTATTTAGCTATGCCACTGCAGGTAGAATGGAAGGTAGTTCTAGCGCTTGTCTAGCTTTAGGAGCTCCAAATCTTAAAATATATACATAAAACAATAAATCCTCATCTATACTATGAGAAATTTATTTAAAGAAAATCACATTAAAAAATCAGGGACTCAACGCGTTTCGCGTGCCTCCTCGCACGCTTCATCAGGAGTATTAACCATATTCACAGGATACATTCATTAAATAGTTTTCACAGGTAACACCTTATTTCCAGCAAACCAATCATATACCGCATATCCCCCCTTCCCACTTATAAACTACTCCAATTAAAAATACAATTTCATCGAATGCCTATTGCAACAGATATAACACCACATATAATATATATAAAAAATGTAATTACTACTTATATAAGTTACCAATCTCCTTCTCCTGTAACTTCTCTGCTATCCATATTCCGTGTTCCGGCACCGTCTCTACAGCCGGAAACGGAAATTCACGTCACCTGCCGGGAGCCGATGACCTCACCATCTGTCCTCAAACGGGCACTGCGCATGCTCAATGCCAGTCCTACGTCTGAGAACCTCAATAACATGTTCCAAATACAAAATAGGTGCTTCTAGTCAGTCTATGCGTTAAATATAAAAAACAAGGAGGTTCTAGCAACAATTACTGCAATATTACTTACTCACAAGCATTATAAAAGCTCCTATTTCTTTCTTTCTTAAAAACTACTTAAAAATTATTCACATATGCTTCTACAAACAATGTTAAAATGTAAATATGAATAAAAATGAAAATAAAAAATAAAAAATAACTAAAATGAGTTTCTGGATGATTTGAATACAAATTCCGCAGGAATTAAATTCACATCCAATATAAATAAAAAAGAAATACAATACTTGGATCTCAAATTGTACCAAGAGGGTGGGAGAGTTTGGACAAAAACACACTTCAAACAAGTGGACTCCAATAATTTTATACACTTCTCTAGCAACCACTATAAGAAGTGGATAAGAAACGTGCCATTTGGTCAGTTTAGGCGAGTCCGAAAGAACTGTACCTCAGATATCATCTACCAAGAGCAGGCAGAAATTCTTTCAAAGAGGTTCAGGGAAAAAGGTTATCCAGGTACCCTTGTGGAGGAGGCGAAAAAGAGAGCTGCAAGTAAAACACAAAGGGAATATGTGTTCCCCAAAAAAATAGAGAGTGGAGGGGAAGATCATAAATATAAAAACAATTTTATAACAACCTACTCATCACAACATCTTGAGCTATACTCCATTTTTAGAAAACATTGGGGAATTTTGAGTTTGGATCCGGTCCTGAAAACTAAAATTGCATCAAGGCCTAAGATTACTTATAGAAGAGCTAAAACTATAAAAAATTCAGTGGCCCCATCCCGACAAAGAAAGGTGAAAAAAGAAAATAAGGAAGAACAAAAAGAACGTTTAGAAGGAGTGAGGGGGTGCAATTTCCCGACATGCAAATGCTGCAATATGTTGCAGGTTGGTCGAGATTTTTCCTCTTCATCCACAAACGAAAAATTCAAGATTAAGTTCAATTTAAATTGTAGATCCTGCTATGTAGTATATTTGATTACCTGTAGCTGCAAAAAGCAGTACGTTGGGAGGACAATTACAAAACTCTCCCAACGGATGAATAATCACAGATCAAATATAAAAAAAGGAAATAGATTGTATAGTCTTCCTAGGCATGTTCTGGATGAACATCCGGAAGGCAATTACAATTTGAAAGTACAGCCTATTGATTACATATCAGAGGATGTCACTGACAGACTACAGGTTTTAACGAATAAGGAAACATACTGGATTTTTAAGTTAAACACTCTCAATCCTGCAGGTCTGAATGAAGTACAGGAGGTAATGCATTAAATAGGAAGTATAGGCAAAAAATTATTATTCATTATTAATTTATTCATTTTAGCCATTTTTTATTTTTTATTCATATTTACATTTTAACATTGTTTGTAGAAGCACATGTGAATAATTTTTAAGTAGTTTTTAAGAAAGAAAGAAATAGGAGCTTTTATAATGCTTGTGAGTAAGTAATATTGCAGTAATTGTTGCTAGAATCTCCTTGTTTTTTATATTTAACGCATAGACTGACTAGAAGCACCTATTTTTGTATTTGGAACATGTTATTGAGGTTCTCAGACGTAGGACTGGCATTGAGCATGCGCAGTGCCCGTTTGAGGACAGATGGTGAGGTCATCGCTCCCGGCAGGTGACGTGAAATTTCCGTTTCCGGGCTGTAGAGACGGTGCCGGAAAAACGGAATATGGGTAGCAGAAAAGTTACAGGAGAAGGAGATTGGTAACTTATATAAGTAGTAATTACATTTTTTATATATTTTTATATGTGGTGTTATATCTGTTTGCAATAGGCATTCGATGAAAATTTTAATTTTTTTTAAATTTGGGGTAGTTTTATAAGTGGGAAGGGGGGATAAGCGGTATATGATTGGTTTGCTGGAAATAAGGTGTTACCTGTGAAAACTATTTAATGAATGTATCCTGTGAATATGGTTAATACTCCTGATGAAGCGTGCGAGGAGGCACGCGAAACGCGTTGAGTCCCTGATTTTTTAATGTGATTTTTTTTTAAATAAATTTCTCATAGTATAGATGAGGATTTATTGTTTTATGTATATATTTTTAAGATTTGGAGCTCCTAAAGCTAGACAAGCGCTAGAACTACCTTCCATTCTACCTGCAGTGGCATAGCTAAATAGCAGGTATAAAAAGTTATATATTTTTCCTCCTACACCTGTGGGTGAGGCGTATGAGTGAACATGGAGGCACTGGCTGCTTGATGGTGGTAATCCACTGATGAGTACCGTATATGCGTTGTACCATACATTTTACAACAAGCTCAGTGAGCAATTTGGCAAATTGAATAAATCTAAAAGTGTTAAATAAACTTTTTTACACTATTGGGGCGCCTGTCTGTCCTTTTTTCTCTCCCTCCTGCGTTTTTGGGCCGTTTATCTGGTTATCCTGGTTGGAGGTGTAACGGAGATACCCATCTGCATATCATATAGGGTTATATGAGAGGAGAGAAGCTGAGCTCTGTGATATATAGGGTTATATGATAGAAGAGAAGCTGAGCTCTGTGATAAATAGGGTTATATGATAGAAGGAGAAAAGCTGAGCTCTGTGATATATAGGGTTATAGAATAGAGGAGAGAAGCTGAGCTCTGTGATATATAGGGTTATCTGATAGAGGAGACAAGCTGAGCTCTGTGTATATAGGGTTATATGATAGAGGGAGAGAGGCTGAGCTTTGTGATATATAGGGTTATATGATAGAGGGAGAGAAGCTGAGCTCTTTGATATATAGGGTTATATGATAGAAGAGAAGCTGGGCTCTGTGATATATAGGGTTATATGATAGAAGGAGAAAAGCTGAGCTCTGTGATATATAGGGTTATAGAATAGAGGAGAGAAGCTGAGCTCTGTGATATATAGGGTTATATGATAGAGGAGAGAAGCTGAGCTCTGTGATATATAGGGTTAAAATGATAGAGGGGAAGAGGCTGAGCTTTGTGATATATAGGGTTATATGATAGAGGAGGAAAAAGCGAGCTCTGTGATATATAGGGTTATATGTTAGAAGGAGAAAAGCTGAGCTCTGTGATATATAGGGTTATATGATAGAAGGAGAAAAGCTGAGCTCTGTGATATATAGGGTTATATAGTTCAAGAAAGAACATCATTTCACTATTACAGGACTATTATCACTGAACACAATATTCAATACATTTAGTTTATGACACAGGAAATATGTATTGTGCCGAAAGAGAAAAGAAAAAATGAGATGCAAACCAATACTTGTTTTATTACCACCTTTTCCTCACAATTTAAGGAGATACAGAATATTTTAGCAAAACACTAGAATATTCTGATGTCTGATCCCTTTTTAACCCCTTACCGCCGGGACGACAGTTTTGGCCTTCTTCTGACAGTAGCCCATTTTTGAAATTCAGTCATGTTCACTTTATGTGAGAATAACTTTTTGACACTCTTAACCTGATCCATTGTGATTCGAGATTGTTTTTCTCATGGACACATTATACTTTAAGATAGTAAGAAATTTTTGGGTCCAAAAAAATGCTTGTTTTTATTTGTGAAAAATTTCAAAAACAAATCTGTGAAAAAATTGAAAAAAAAATTACCAATTTTAAACTTCAAAAATTTCGCATGTAAGACAGATAGTTATTCCACTCAAAATAGTGTATAACTAGCATCTACCATATTTCTGCTGTAGTTTTGCCTAATTTTTTAAATTTCTTTTTTTTTTTTAACGACATTAGGGGGCTAGAAATTTAGTAGTCAATTTATCAAATTTTCAAAAAAATTTGCAAGACCACATTTTTTAGGGACCCAGTCCAGTTCTAACGTGACTTTGATTGACCTGTTATGTTAGTCATACCCCCATAAAATGACCTCATCTAAGAACTACACCCTTAATGTATTCAAAACAGCATTTTAGGAGAGTTTATTAACCCATTAGGTGTTTCACAGGAATTAAAGCAAAGTGGGAAGTGAAGTGTCCATAATTTACTTTTTTTGCAGATTTTCAATTTTTATGCATTATTCACAATAATACGGTTTAAAATGTGATCAGGGAAAAGTGCATATTAATATTGATTCCCCAGATTCTGCCGTTTTCAGTAGATATCCCATATGTGGCCCTAGTGCATTATTTGGCTCAACCACTAGCCCGAAATAGGAGGAGCACACTACTGGTCCTCTGGGGGTCTCATTTTCATTACGATTTTATTTAGGCGCCATTTCTGTATTTGCGGACACCCTAAGGTGCTAAACTTAATAAACTCCCCTAAAAATACCCCAAATTGGAAACTAACCCCTTTAAGGAATATATCCAGGGGTGTAGTGAGCATTTGCACACCACAGGTAGTGTCACAAAACTTTTTAGCGTTAGGTCGTGGAAAATTTTTTAAAAAACATATTTTTTCAATAATACTGCCAATTTTAGCTGAAAAATTTATAATCTTTTACAAAGGCATTCATGGTTAAAAAACACCCAAAACCTTGTTACGCAATTTCTTCAAGTTCCAGCAATACCCTTAATGTGGGTTTGTAACTGCTCTGTATGGGCGCCATGGCAGGGCGTATAGGGAAGGGGAGGTGTTACTTGGATTTTGGAACGCAGATTTTGGTGGGGCCATGTCGCATTTTCAAAGCCCCAAAATACCAGAACAGGTGAAACTTCCAGAAGTCACCACCATTTGGATTCAGCACGCCTCATAGATCCATCTAGGGGTGTATTGTACATTTTGGGGTGAACGGGTGTTCCAAAGACTTTTTTTTTTTGGCATTGGGATAGAAAATGAGGAAAAGCAGTTCCGCCATTGTTTTTTGTGGGCTTCAATTTTACAGCGTTCTCCGTTTTGCAGTATCAATGACAGGATATCTTTCTATGGGGGGTCGGTACAATTGACAATGATATAGATTTTATTAGTTTTTTTATTTTTAATTACTTTTACCACAATAGAATAGCGTCTATATAAAATTGCGTATTTATGTTGTCCTGTTCTGATAGCCATAACGTTTTCGTTTTCTGTATCGGAGCTGATTATGGCTTGTTTTTTTTGTGGGATGGTTGACGGTTTTTATTAGTACCATTTGGGGGAATCTGCCGCTTTGATATCTTTTTATTAAGGTTTTTGTGAGGCATTTTGAACAAAATACAGCATTCCTAGTAGTGTTTTTTATTTTATTTTTAACAGCGGTCACGGCAGTTTAGCTGACATGCTAGTATTACTCAGCAGGTCGATACGATGTGTACAGCGATACCCAATTTGTATTTTTTTTTATGTTTTACTGCTTTTACACAATAAAAAACACTTTTTTTTCAAAAAGGGAAAACCACGTTTCTTGGCATCGCATAGTCTGAGAGCCATAACTTTTTTATTTTTCTGGTGGACGGAGCTGATTTGAGGGGCTTGTTTTTTGCGGGATGAGTTGAGTTTTTTATTGGTATCATATTTTACGGGGGACCAAGACGTTTTGATCAGTTTTAATCGTTTTTTGGAGGCTAGGGTGAGAAAAGTACTGCAATCCTAGTAGTGGTTTGTTTTTTTTTACAGCACTCACCGTGCAGTTATCCATGACCAGTTAGATTTACTCTTCAGGGTCAGATACGATTACGGCGATACACTATTTATATAGTTTTTTTCTAATTCTGGTGTGGAAGCCACTTTAAAAAAAAAAAATAGTGTTTTAATAGTGTTAAATAATATTTATGCATTCGCTGTCTTCTGAGAGCCATAACTTTTTTATTTTTCCGTATACAGAGTACGTTGTAAGAACTTTTTTTTTGCGGGATGAAAAAAATGACATTTTAATTGGTACAACTTTGGCGTTTATATTGAGTTTTTGATCGCTTTTTATTCATTTACTGCTGCTGCAGGGATGCACAAAAATCGCAATTCTGTTGACTGTTTTTAGTTTTTGTTTTTTACGGCGTTCACCATACGGGATAATTATACGTGACGGATTTTATAGTGTGGATAGTTAGCATTGCGGCGATTCACTAATATGGGGTACATTTATTTTTGATCTTTTTTGGGGCGATTGGCGTTTGATAAAGGGGAAAAGGGGCAGTGCATGTGTTTTAATTTTTTTTTTTTTGTGTATTACTTTTTTTTAACTTTTTTTTTTTTTTACATTTTTCACATTTTTTAAATTTGCCCCAGTGAGGATTTGTAACTGCAAATCCCCACTGGGGAAAGCAAAATTAGATTGCTGTTACTTTCGAAGAGGCGATCAGTGCAAAGCCGTTACTGCTGTGCATAGGTCGCCATGGCAACTAGTGACACCATGCCCACTATGCAATTGTGGGCATGGTGAAGTCACCAGACTACCGGATGCATTGCAGACAAAGGCATCCAGGGAGTGCTGGTAGGGACGGGCGAGCGGCATCTGTGCCGCTGCCTCGCCGATTCGTAGGCAGAGGGGAGCTCACTCCTCCTGCCTGCGGCATCATTATCGCGGCCATGACAGGCTCGCGGTAATGATGCGCTTTTCACCGCTGCGGACTCACTCCGGCCGGGAGGCTGATGGTGGCATGAAGCCAGCAGTAATTTACCGCTGGTGTTCCATGCCGTCGAAGCGAGCGGCTCGCCCGCAAGCCGAGCGGATCGCCAGGGCGTATGCATACGTCCATTTGCGGGAAGTCACTTCCCGCTAGGGCGTATGTCATACGCCCAATGTCGGGAGGGTTTATACCCCATTTAACGAATACCCTAATATGATTTACCGTTAGAAGCGGCCACCTGAAAAACAGCTTAGCCACACTCAAGACAAAAACAATTGAAGATTTCAAACGAACTGAAAAATTGGACAGTTGAACAAAAAGGGGTTTTCTTGTACAATTTCCCCTATGGGCAAGTGTTGCGGCACATGCTGAAAGAAGGAGAAACATTTAGCTCTACAACCACAGGGGAGAGTGTCAAGTTAAGCATAAATTATCCAGTAATCAAGCTTTGTAATTTACTTAATAACCTGTGATTGTGGAAAACAATACATAGGTAGAACCACCACGAAACTCTCACACAGGATGAACAATCACAGGTTTAATATTAACCCCTTAAGGACCCAGCCTGTGTTGACCTTCCTGACACAGCCCTATTTTTGAAATCTAACATGTGTCCCCAATTTATGTGAGAATAACTTTTAGACACTTTACATATCCATGTGATTCAGAGATTGTTTTCTCGTGACACATTGTGCTTTAAGTTGAGTAAGAAAATTTGTATCCATTACAAATCCTTGTTTGTTTGGGAAAAATATAAAATTTCTTGAAAATTTGGAAAAATTTGCGATTTTGAAAGTTGCAAAATTTCTTGCGTGCAAGACAGATAATTATTCACCACAAAAATAGTTTATAACTAGCATCTACTATATGTCCACTTAGGTTGGCATCATTTTTTAAAATGTCTTTTTTTTTTTTTTTTTTTACGACATTAGAGGGCTTAGAAATTTAGTTGTAATTTCATCACATTTTCAAGAAAATTTGCAATATACCATTTTTTTAGGGACCACTCCAGTTTGACGGTCGGCTTTGAGAGGCCCTGCATGTTAGATATCCCCCATAAGTGGACGCCATCTGAGAAAATAGATCCCTTAACGTATTTACAATACTATTAAGAAAGTTTGATAAACCCTTCTGATATTTCACAGAAATTAAAGCAAAGTGGAGGTGAAAATTTTCAAAAAATAAAAAAAATGTCACTTTTTTTGCAGCAGATTTTCAATATTTATCCATTATGCACTGGAATACCGGTAAATGATGACAAGGTAAACTTAAATATCAATTCCCCCAAGGTCTGCAGTTTTTAGAAGATATCCATATGTGGCCCTAGTGCATTATTTGGCTCACCATAAGCCCAGAATAGGAGGAGCACCTACTAAATCTGGGGGTCTCATTTTCAATGCAATTTATTTAGGCGCCATTTCAGGTGTTGGGGACACCCTAGGTGCTTAAAACTTTAATAATACACCCCTAAAAGACCCCATAGTGGAAGCTAACACCCCTTATGGGAATACATCCAGGGGTGCTTTGAGTATATAGGACCCCACCGTGATTACCAAATTTTTTTTAGCATGAAGGGATTGTGAAATGAAAAAAAAATTTTTTTTCACATAATCTGCAATTTTAGTTAAAATGTTTCATATATACAAGGAAGCCTGGAAAAAAGAACCCTAAAACTTTGTTAAGCAATTTCTTCCAAAAGGGATGTTAGGCTATACCCTACATGTGGGTGTAACTGCTGTTTGGGCGCATGGCCAGGGCGTTTATAAGGGAGGAGCGCATATTTGGGTTTTGGAATGAGATTTGATGGGCCATTGTCGCCTTTGCAAAAGCCACCAAAGTAAGCCAGAACAGGCGAACCTTCAGAAGTCGCCCCATTTTGGATTCAACACCCATCAGGGATCTCATATGGGGTTGTGATACTGTGGCATTTTGGATGCACAGGTGTTCCATTGTTTTTTTTTAGCAGATTGGGCAATGAAATGGGGGGAATAACGCAGTTCGGGTCATTGTTTTTTTTAGTTTAAATTTTTACAGCATTCGAGTGCAGTGTAAATGATGTGATACTTTACTATGGGGGTTGGTACAATTACATGATATAGGATTTATATAGTTTTTTCTGTTTTATTACTTTTACAACAGTAGAAAATACGTCTATAAAAAAAATGCGTTTTTTATGTTTGTCTATTCTGAAGCAATACAACTTTTTTATTTTGCATGTGTGAGAAGCTGTGTATGTGGCTTGTTTTTTTGCGGATGAGTTGAGTTTTTTATGGTACCATTATGGGCTGCATATGATGCTATGTTCACTTTTTATTTAAGGTTTTTCTGAGATGTTTTGAACAAAATACAAGCAATCTGGTTAGTGTTTTTTCTTTTTTTTTTTTATAGCGGTCACTGTACGGTTTTATATATGACATGTCTTAGCTTTACTCACAGGTCAATACGATTACACATACCCAATTTGTATATTTTTTTTATGTTTTACTGCTTTTTATACAATAAAAACACTTGTATTCAACAAGGAAAATACGTTTTTTGCTTCGCAATAGTCAGTGCATATCTTTTAAATTTTTCTGTGCTTGGAGCTGTGTAGGAATTGTTTTTTGCAGAGATGCAGTTGACGTTTTTATCGTATCATTTTTTGGGGGAGGAAAAGGCTTTTTGATCGCTTTTAAATCCCAGGCTTTGGAAGGCCAGGGTGAAGAAAATGCTGCAACCCTATTAGTGTTTTTTTATTTTAACAGGGCTCACTGTGCCGTATATGTGATAATGTTAGCTTTTACTCTTGGTGTCGCTAGTGTCGATTATGGCGTTCACTATACTATTATAGGGTTTTTTTTATGTTGAAGCACTTTAAAAAAAAAAAGGAAAAGTGTTTTTAGTGTGTAAAACAATATTTATGCATCGCTATCTTCTGAGAGGTTATACATTTTTTATTTTTCCGTTATACAGAGTTGTATAAGACTTTTTTTTGCGGGATGAATGACGTTTTAATTGGTACAACTTTGGCGGTTTTCTAGGAGTTTTTGATCGCTTTTTATTCGCATTTTTGTGCTGCGGGTGATCAATAATCTTTAATTCTGTTGATTTTTTTTTTTTATACGGCGGTTCACGTATGGGTTAATTACAAGGACATATTTATAGGGGCAGGTGTTACGCACGCGGCGATACCCAAAATGGGTACTTTATTTATTTTTGCTCTTTTTTTTTGGGACGATGGGCGTTTGTAAAGGGGAATAAAGGGCGATGTACATATTTTTATTTTATTTTTCATGTTTGTGGGTTTACTTGTTTTTCAATTTTTTTTTTTTATTTTCTTCACTTTTTCACATTATTATTTTTACTTTTCCCATAGGGGATTTGATGAGAGATCTTCCAGATCCCTTCAATTCAATTAGGAATCAGTGCATATAGTTGTGCTAGACTGGTTCCTATGACAAACTGTCAGTCACGATGCCGGGACATGCCCACAGGGCCGGACGGGATGGCGGGCGTCGTGACGTCACAGACAAACCCGGAAGGAATTCTCTGCCTTACGGTGGTGTCTGTTAGGAAGGAGGAGCTGCACGGATTCGCCCGATCCCGTGCGCTGCTGCCGCCGACAGAGACGAGGAGGAGCGATCTCCTCCTGCGTCTCTCATAGTTTATTTGCGACCCGATGGTTGCGGATAATTACGGGGTTATCCGCCCCCCCCCCCCACCCCCCCCCCCCCACCCCCCCCCCCCCCCCCACCCCCCCCCCCCGGTAGCGTTTCCCCGGGGGACGGGGCCGAGCTGCGGTTGTCAGCTGCTTATATACAGCTGACACCCGCGCCGATCACGCGAACTCTGCTTAGAGTTCTCGCGATCCTCAGGAGTTATCCATACTTGTCGGTGCGAGTGTGAAACCTCAAAGACTGGACGTATGGATACGTCTAAGGTCATTAAGGGGTTAAAAGAAAAAGTAAACTATGTAGTTTGCCTAGACACATTGAAGAAATGCATGGGGATGGCAACTATCAAATTACAGTACAACCTATTGATTTTGTTTAGAGACAACACCAAATTGATTAAATGGTAATAACTAATAAGGAGACCTTTTGGATTTTTAAGCTGAACCTCTAAGTCCGTTATTGTGTTCATGTAATATCCTTAATAGGCAAATGTGTTCTTTCTTGATACAGAGGTTTGCGGGCATAGAGCATGCGCAATGCGCGGTGGTGTTCTGTCAGAATAGTAAGGGCGGAAGTGATGTTAAGAGTATGAAAACTTCTGGTACGGAACCCAGGAGCTAGAGAGTAACGAAATGGATAATTCTGAAAGGGTTGAGTGGCGGTGTCTTATATTAATATTTTGTTATACGATTTTTATGTATATGGAAATTAGAGGGGTGTATAAAAGGTGGTTTATTAGTGAATGCATTATTTCCTGATGAAGCACGATAGATTGGAATCGTGCGAAACGCGTTGATGCAGAGAGGTTATTTGTGTATGTTTTAAAGTACTTTTTTTAAAATAAAAGTTAGCTTTGGTAATCAGGGCAATTTTTTACTGCGTCCCAAAACCAGATGACAATATTTGGACCTACAGCGTTGTAAGGAGCTATACAAGGTTTATCCTTGTAGATATATATATTATTTATTTATATATATATAGGGTTATTTGAATAGAGGGAGAAATGCTGAGCCTCTGTGATAATATATAGGGTGGTTATATGATAGAAGAGAGAATGTGAGATTATGATATATAGGTTTTATTGATAGAGGAAGAGAAGATGTGCTCAGTTGTTATATTAGGGTTATATGACAGAGGGGAGGAGGTGATAGAGCTCTGTGGAATATTATAGGGTTATTGATAGAGTAGATGAAAGCTGTGCTCTAGTGATATATTAGGGTTATATGGACAGAGGAGAGAAGCTGAGCTCTGTGATATATAGAGGTTAGATAGAGAAAAGATGAGCTCAGTGATATATATTATTTTAGGATTATATAATAGAGGGAGTAGAAGCTGAAGCGCTGTGATATATAAGGTTATAGATAGAGGGGGGAGTTGCTGAGCTTGGTGATATATAGTGTTATTTCGATAGAGGGAAGGAGCTGATGCTCTGTGATATATAGGGTTATATGATAGAGGAAAGAAGCTGAGCTCTGTGATATATAGGGATATATGAAAGAGGAGATGAGCTGAGCCTCTGAGATATATAGGGTTATATGAGAGGAGAGAAGCTGAGCTCTGTGATATATAGGGTTATATGATAGAGGGAGAGGAGCTGAGCTCTGTGATATATAGGGTTATATGATAGAGGAAAGAAGCTAAGCTCTGTGATAAATAGGGTTATATGATAGAGGGAGAGGAGCTGAGCTCTGTGATATATAGAGTAATATGATAGAGGAGAAAAGATGAGCTCTGTGATATATAGGGTTATATGATTTGCAGTAGGATTTCTGAGGAAAATGCAGAGAAAATACTGACCAGACTCTTTAAAGCAGTGTTCCCACAAAGCAAAATGTACTGCACAGGTTGGCTCTCAGCTGGCTGTGAGCTGACCCTCAGTGAGAGTGAGGAGGGTGGTGCTTGTGGCCATCCTCTCCTTTCCCTTCTATGGGAGTTTCGAATATAGCTGAGCTCCTTTTACTGTTTATTCTTCACACGACCCTGCAGCCAATCACAGGCCGTAGCAGTCACATTCAATATATCCAGCAAGAGACACTGCAGCCTGTGAATAGCAGCGGGGTCATGTGAAGAATGAACGGTGACATCAGCAAGGATAACTGGAACAAGCAGGTTTAAAAGGTCCATTTTAGTTTTCAGTGAGCATTTCAAACTTTTGGAACACCTCTTAAAACCTGGGAATCTCTTAAAAATCGCGCCTGAAAAATGTTGGAGCCTGGGACTTTAATAAAGAGGGATGATTGTATGGATGAAGAGTAAACAACTCAATGTTATATGATGATGAATTTACATAACAATGTGTATTTGCTTGTCCTTGATTATAATTTCTTTTGAGAATGGATTTAATATTAGTATTATGCCTTTTCCAGATATATTTCCCCCATTTCGTAGTCTCTAAGATCCCGTTCAGACTTGCCTTTTTTTAATGGCAATTACTTCTGTTCCATTTTTTTTTTTTTTTTTTTTGCATTTTATCCAGAAGCTCTTTATATTGGTAAGCATCTTTAAATGATTGTAAAGTTGCCTCCATAGTTGTAATCTCTTGCTTTATTTCATCTAATTTGATTCGTTCATGTGCAACAAAAAGTTCCATTAACTGAAATGAACAATGTGACAATACGTCATTCTACTATGTGGTAAAATGTGCCGAATATTGTGATGTAACAATTTTCTTAAGGCATATTCCACAAGGTATCATTTAGTAAGGTATGAAGTACCACCAAACTTTAGTTTCTATATTTTTTACATTTTTTAATTTTGGAAAAAGAGTTCTCATCTCTGAATATGCATTGGAATCAGCAGGACATCTATTTGTACCGAATAAGTCTGCAGCTACCTGGATATGATCCAATTCAGGGTCGCTATTCATTATCAATACGATTATTATACAGATGCTCACTTATGATGTACTTCTATCTAACCTGGATCATCCTGCCTTTGTTTGCCGGACTCTTCTTTCGTTCTGGTTTAATTATACGACCGGGAGGAATTAACCGGTCAGTCCGAGCACCGCAACATTAACCTGATGCTACACACGGAGGAACAATTTGTATATTGGCTGTTTCAGCCGAATGTTGCGGCCTTTTGTTACTTTAAAAAGGCTGCATCCCATGGGCTGAAACGTTGTAATTTATTTGTTGCTCACATGGAGTTTTGTTTTTTGTTTTTTTTTTAAGGCCTGTTCACACGGCGGATTTAGCCGCGGGTTTGTCGTTGTTGCCGCGGCTAAAACCTCGTCCAAACCTCGCATCTTCCAACGCGGTTTTGCGGCGTGATCGCATAGAGGTTATCGTCGTGGCCGCGGCGCGGGTGGGGTGAGGTTTTCCCCCCATACAAATTAATAGGCAGGGCAAAAACCGCACCGAGAATCGCGGCCCAACCACGCACCACCCGCAGCGACACCAAAGCCCCGGCCAAACCCGTGCCGTGTGAATAGTAACGCGGTTTCCCATAGGAAACCATGTAATGACCGGGGGCGTGATTTGGACGAGGTAACCGCGCTGAAACCCGCGGCCAAACCCGTGCCCATATCCGCTGTGTGAACAGGGCCTAAGATGCTGACGTCCGTGGAATTTTTTTGTGTCAACTGTTCATTAGTCAGCTGCAGTTGCTGAATTTTTCCCAGGTAGTACTTAGGCTTATATTCACACCTACTGGAAATAGTTCATTATCCAGCCATTTATCTTGTATGACCTTGTGTCTGTGCTTTAAGTAAATAATGTCCCATTTTTTCTGTAAATTTCTAGTAAGGTTAGTGTACGGTCTCGCAAGACAAAGAGGACCCTTGACGTGAGTTGTGAGCTTGCGTATATTGGCCAATATATCAACTAATACCTCATACTTGATATTTTTCTAGTATGAAGTTTTGCCCTAAATATTGGAGAGCAGAGGGTGTCAGTATTTTGTGATGCACACATGTGCTGGGCAGTTGGCTCAATCGAATAGTAGAGGCGTCATAGGTTAGAAGCCATCATGGTGCACCACACATAACTGTATAATCGGCACCCTTTATAAGCCTTATCTATCTCCAATTGCAATAATGGCAATCATCCCCTAATGGATAGTAGGCGCGTGAGTTGTTGTTTATCAGTATTTTTCCATTTGTGCGATTTCCCCTGTGTAGTAGTGTGCCTTTTCTGCATACTGTTGTGAACTGGTATTTATCCAAAGTGCATTTTTTTCTAGGTAGTTGCCATCCTATTAGATGGGTGTGTTGGCAACTGTTTAGTAGTAAGCTGCATCTACTAAATTTCCCCCAGGTAGCACTGAGGTTTGTATTGCTTCCTACTGGGTATAATTCAATTTTCAAGCTATTGAGTTGTAAGTATGGCTCTGTGTCTATATTTTTAAGTAAATTTTGTCCCATTTTTTCTGTGATTTTTTTCCTGTAAATTGCTAGTAAGGCTAGAGTAGTGCATTGAATAATCTAAAACCAAAAAGGGGAGTTTCCAGCATCTTCAAGAGTTATTAACGGTTTGAAACACCGCTTTTTGGTTTTGGATTATTCCATCTTGCCTCTTTTCCTCTAAGGCTTTCCGCGCATCGAGGAATTCGCCAGTAATTCCAGATGAGCTATACAAAATGTATTGTTGTTATTACTGTAGTAAATTGCAGATTTTCCTTACACACATCCACTGCAGAGAAATCCACTGCATATACACCACTTGTAACATATACCCGTAAAGTAAAAAAAATTGCTATAAGATTTCCAAGTGGTACAGAAGCTTCTACATTGCCACGCGAACACTGCATATGCTGCTAAATGCTTCATTGCACCTACTTATTACAGGGTGTCAAGAAAATTATTCTTATTATTCTTGGAAAAAAGCGGTGGAATGAAAAAAAATGTATTACTGTATTTTTTTAACATTTTCCAGTAATTTGTTACATAAAAAAAAACATAATTACTAAATTTAACTGAACCTCATTTAGTAAAAGGGTTTTATGAACTGTACAAACCAATTGGAATAGAGATCAGACATTCCATAAAGTATAAGTGAAAACGGCCAAGAAATCTGCCATTACAGCCAACCTGTCACCCAAAAGGCTTCCACGTGCTAGGAGCTGCAATCCAACATTCAACAAACGTTAGCGGTGCCAGGCACCTCACCTCCAGTAACTATCTCACCAACAGACAGGACGTGCAGGAGAGGGGAGATGCTTTATGGAGGTGGCAGTCCACCAACTGAGAGACTGCTGGAACTGTACGCTCATGTCCTGCTGTCTATATAGCATCATTCATTAAAGGGGTTTTGCCACGATGTAATGTTGACGTGGGATCCTCCAAAATGGGTATTTAATCATAATACCCAAATATATGTGATTACAAAAATTGCAGTCTGAGAGAGCTACAGGCTGCTTTACCTGCCCTTAGTTACTTAAAAGCATCTATTAGATATGACCTGACAAGAGCTGCTGGCCGGGCTTGAGCAGATCACACTTCTTATCTGATGAAAGGGAGCTGAAGAAGCTTTCAAGGCACCGGGTAGAAATAGGTTGTCTTTTGTACACAGAATCCACTAGTTGTAGTGTGATTATCTGAGTAGATCCCTGCTTTATCTGATGACAGAGAACATGAAGAAGCTTTCAAGCTGCTGTGGAGAAAAGGTGTTGTCTTTTGTATACATAATCCACTAGTTGTAGTTTGATTATTTGAGTGAACATTTCACACAATCCTTTATGCAGGCTCTGTGCTCTGGCTGTGTCTCTCTCTCTCTTAGCTCAGCTTGGCTTGTTTACAATTGCTTCTTAGCAGGTAAGGCACGTCCTGGCAAAACCCCTTTAAGAAGGGTGCCAGGGAGGAGAGGGATTTGCTAGGGAGTATCTGCCAGAAATACAGAGGATTAAAATTCAACCTTTCCAACCACTTTTTCCAGACACCGATGTATATCTAACGTATACAACGAGATTCAGGTCACAGGTGATGTCCTAACAGAGGTTTGGGTATTTCACAAGAAATAAACAAAAAGTTGCATGCAAGTCTGATGCTGCTGTATAATGAGGATCTAGACATATGCTCGTAATATGGCTTCTCTTGAAAACCTTGTAATGCAATATGTTTATTAGCAGAGCTCGTCCGGTCTGCACATCAACTTACCATTTGTACTTGGTGCAGGCCAACCCCAGCCATGCCACCCAGTGCAGGGAAAATGCAGCTTTCACTGTTGTTACCACTTGGGTTGAGAAGCCAAATCCACAGTGATCTCCCTGGACAGATTCTTTCTAGGCCACTTCAATACTGGTCAGTTCTCACTCTAGAGTCCATGCTGAGGTCAGACAGTCCACAGTCTAGTTTAAATGCTGAGGTTGGTCAGCCAACAGTCTAGTGTATAGGCTAAGGTCAGCCGGCCAGTAAATAAAATATATACAGGGAGTCCCCGGGTTACAAACGGGATAGGGACTGTAGGTTTGTTCTTAAGTTGAAATTGTATGTAAGTCGCAACAGGTACATTTATTAAATGTAATTCCAGTAAAAACATTTTTTTTTAGTTTGGGATAGTGCAGAGAGGGGTTTTTACATTTGTTTTACTGTCTGTGCCCTTTTTTTTAAGAAGATTTCACCTAACGTTCTGTATCTCATGTGCAGCTGTGGCATGCTGGCACTTGGTTATCATGGTGCGTGACTCAGTGTTGAATGTCAGCTACGCCCCATAAGTCTTCTTTTGTTACTAGGGGATGTATGTAAGTCGGCACGATGCAAGTCGGGGACTGCCTGTACATACATACAGACAAACACAAACACTGCTCAAAAAAAAAAAGGGAGCACTAAAATACCACATCCTTGATCGCAATGGGTGAAATATTCCAGTTGCAATTCTTTATTTATTACATAGTGGAATGTGCTTAGAACAATAAAACATAAAAATTATCAATGAAAATCAAAATGAATATCCCATGGAGGTCTGGATTTGGAATGATGCTCAAAACCAAAGTGGGAAATCAAATTTCAGGCTGATCCAACAACAGTGGAAATGCCTCAAGCCAAGAACATGAAGCTCAGTAGTGTGTGTGGCCTCCACGTGCCCGTATGACCTCCCTACAATGCCTGGGAATGCTCCTGATGAGGCAACGGATGTTCTCCTGAGGGATCTCCTCCCAGACCTGGATTAAAGCATCAATCAACTCCTGGACAGTCTATGATGAATGGAAGGAGACATGATGTTCCCAGATGTGCTCTATTGGATTCTGGGAAACGGGCGGGCAAGTCTGTAGCATCAATGCCTTCATCATGCAGGAACTGCTGACCCACTTCAGCAACATGAGGCCTAGCACTGTCATGTATCAGAAAGAGCCCATGGCCCACTGCACCTGCATATGGTCTCACAATGGGTCCAAGGATCTCATCCCGGTACCAGTACAGTCAGGGTACCACTGGTTAGCACATGAAGAAATGCCTCCCCACACCATTACTGACCCACTGCCAAATCGGTCATGCTGGAGGATGTCGCAGGCAGAAGAACATTCTCCACGTTGTCTCCAGACTCAGTGTGATCCTTCTCTCATCTGTGAAGAGCATAGGGTGCCAATGTCGAGTCTGCCAATCTTGGATTTCTCTGGCAAATACCAATCACCCTGCATGGTGCTGGGCTGTAAAAACAACACCAACTTGTGGAGGTTGGACCCTCATACCACCCTCTTGTAGTCTGTTTCTGACAGTTTTCCCTTTATTTTTTTTTAGCATAGTTTGTAAGGCTGATAAAAATACAGACGTTCATTCAGTTCAGCCTTTTGTGCTATAGTCAGGGCTGTGGAGTCAGTCGGTATAAAATGGACCGACTCCGACTCCCAAAATATATTATAAGTTGGTCCAGTTAGTTCAATGTGATGCCAGGAGCAAGATAAATTGGGTCTGGTCAGTGCTACTGCTCCCATATCTTCAGCCTTATCACATGAGGAGTGTAATTGATGACATGGAGCAGACAAAGTGTTGCCACAAGGGAGAAGATTTTGTTCCAGTAGCAAACAGATTGACCAGATTTCAGCAACATTTTTCACCTGCCTTCAAAGAAGTAGAAGAGTTCAACCATTCATCAAAACGGACTGTGGCTGAGGCAGTTCCTTTATACCCTGACATTGTTAGAGATGTTGCCCATGTGGTCACCGCTTTGCCCCCAACCCAAGTTAGTGTAGAGAGGCCGTTCTCTATCCTGGAAATAATGAGATTAGATTTTAGGTCATGTATGCAGGATCTGATGGAGGCGATACTATTCCTCAAAACAAATTCAGAGACTCCACAAGTGTTATTCAGTAAGTTTTTGTTGAAAACTTTTTTTCCCCCTCTTACTGCAGCGTTTTGCATATTTACAATTTATTAAGTTTTTTGTGTTCTAAAGTCGTATGATATCCAATATATATATTTTACATCGACAAGCAAAATAAAAATGTCAATTTTTATTATTTTGTTTTGAACTTTTGAGTTTCAAGCTCTATATCTCACCATCCACTACAGGTTTGAATGTGAGACTCCCATTATTTTATAGACAATCATCTTGGCCATCTCATACATAACTATGACCTGCAACTATTTAGCATCTGCTTAGTTCTGCAGATTCTTGTCATGTAACTGCATTGTTACTGTTTTGCTCCTGGTAGTGGAACAATCTTTTTCTTCTTGTATACTCTAAATCACAACCTGTTCTCACATTCCCGAATAGCTCATCATGTTATTAGGCTGATTCCCAAGCGGAATCGAGCAGCCATGAAGATGATTTTCCAAGAAAAGAGAAACAGCATCATTCAGCTCATCGATAGTGGCTCTGGGCCAAGAAATCACCAAACAGCATCATGTGAGGCCCTGACACCTGGAAGAATATGAAATGAAGTCCATCCATTCAAAAGCCAAGAGATGGACGTCCAGGCAAAATATCAACGTCAACAAGGTTGATCAGTTCTAACGTGACAGACACGGCAGTGGAGGCAGCTCGTAGGCTCCGTAAGAGCGGGATCACAGACATCCATGGAACACTCAATACACAGGTTTGGAATGATGGCCTGAAAAAAGGTGATGAAGCCTCAACTTCAATCTCATCATAAAAAGCGCCAGCTTGAGTTTGTAAAAAAATATGAAAAATGGAAGATTGGGTGACTTGGAGCGATGAGATGAAAGTCAATAGACCGGGCTCTGATGGGTGCAAATGGGTTTGGAAGAATCAAGGGAAAAGGGGGATAATGGATCGAGAAATTGAAAGAACAAATAGGTTCAGTGGAGGAAGCCTGATATGGGGATGTTTCACAGCCACAGATGTTGGATACTTGACCAGGATCAATGTTGATCTCAATGCTGAGCTATATGCGACTATTCTATTAGATGAGTTACTTCATACACTCGTGTACTATGGGTATGAAAAGGACGAAATGGTGTTCCAGCAGGACAACGACCTGAAGAAGACATCAAGGTTGGAGAAGGAATGGTTCAATGACAATGAGGTAGAGTTGCTGTGTTGGCCTCCACAGTCCCCAGACCCCAACCCTGAACAATTGTGGGTAGAGTTGTAGAAAAAGCTGTATTTATACCCAAATCCAGTCTGCACCAACATTGGGAACGTGTAGAAGAGACCTGGATCAGATTTTGGTCAAGACATGCTTGAATCTGATCCAGAGCCCAGAGGGATTCAGGTAGTGCTGAAAGCCAAAGGTGGATTTACCAAATACTAACAAAATAATAAAAATTTACATTTTGATTTTTAGGAGCAAAACAGTAACAATGCAGTTACATGACAAGAATCCACAGAGCTAAGCAGATGCCAAATACTTGCAAGTCAAATTTATGCATAATATAGGTAAGATGATTGTCTATAAAATGATGGTAGTTTCATGTACAAAGCTGTAGTGGATGGTGAGATATGGAGCTTGAAAGTCAGAAGTTCAAAACATTGTTACCCTTTTGCTTGTGTCTGTTTTACCTAAATATCTTGATTATTGTATTATACGGTGATAAACAGCCTGATGTTACCATTACTACAGTAAAGTTATCACTTAAACATGCGCCACGTATGAGGGAGTCGGAGTCAGGGAAATTGAGGAGTCGGAGCTTTGGCTTACCGACTCCACAGCCCTGGCTATAGTGTTGATCCAGAAGAACGCAAAAAAAACCCCGTGAGGTTGAAGCCAATTGTCCTCATTTTAGGGAAAAAAATTCCTTCTCGACTCCAATCTGACATCAGAATAAATCCCTGGATCAACGACCTTTCTCCAGTATCCTAGTCACTATAACTTGTTATATTACACTCCAGAAATGCATCCAGACCCTTTTTTGAACTCTGTTAGTGAATTCACCATGACAAGTCCCTCTGGCAGAGAGTTCCACAGTCTCACTGCTCTTACAGTAAAGAATCCCTTTTTATGTTTATGTAGAAACTTTCTTACCTTTTGGTGTAGAGGATGCCCCCTTGTCCTAGATACAGCCCTGGGTATAAATAAATCTTGAGAGAGATCTCTATATTGACCTTTAATATATTTATCATGTCCACCCGAAGACGTCTTTTCTCTAAACTAAATAACCCTAATCTTGCTAATCTTTCTGGGTATTACAGTCCCCCCAATCCTTTTATTATTTTTGTTGCCCGCCTTTGTACCTCTTCAAGCTCTACAATGTCTTTCCTGTGCACTGGTGCCAAAAACTGTACACAATATCCTGTCTATGTCTATATACATAGTCCTCATTGTTATTGGCCCTTGTGAAGCTTAAAGGGGTTGTCTCACTACAAAGAATAGCTTTCAAAATGTAGGGAACACTAAATGAAGACATTTTCCAAATATATTGTTTTGTTCATCTGTTTTTGTTAAGAAACTACAAGTGATATTATCGCCTCCCTGGCTGTTTAGCTATGTCTACACTGCAGTGGACAATAAACGACCTGAGAACGAATTACTAAAAACGTTCATGAAACTGAGTTTTCTGTCCACTGCCTGTCTGTCACGGTCGGAGATAGTGGATTCTCTGGACCACCGCAAGCGATGGCGTAAGCCACACCAGGGAGCGGAATCTAAGTAGGTCCCGGTTTTCACCAGAGCCCGCCGCAAAGCGGGATGAACTTGCTGCGGCGGGAGTCTACCAGGTCGCTACCCCTGACGTGACTTGCTTGCGGTGGCAGCCGAGGTGTGGCGTGGTACAGAATCGTCAGGCAGGCTCATAGTCGGGGACAGGCAGAAGGTCAGGACAGGCAGAACGTCAGGACAGGTGGCAGAGGTTCGTGGTCGAGGAACGGAAGCAAAAGTTACGGTACACGGTAATCAGAACAAGGCTTAGGAACGCTTTCTTTATAGGCTATTGGCACTAAAGATCCGGCAGGGTAACCAGGAAGATGTAGGCTTAAATAGGGGCAGCGACCGGCAATAGCCAATTACCAGTGCGCTGGCAATTTAAATTTAACACTGCCGGCGCGCGCGCACCCTAGGAAGCGGGACTGCGCGCGCCGAGGGACAGAGCCTGCAGCAGGAGCACGGCCGGGTAAGTACGCTCCCGAAGGAGCAGGGGAATGAGCGCACTTGCACCCCGACATGCGGGACGTGGCGCCGCTCGAGTGAGGGGCACAGATGCGCCTGCGACCTGGGATGAGGGTCGCAGGGTCATCCGTGACACTGTCAAAAGCAGCTGAAAAAACGGCAGGTTTTTTGGCGTGTTTTTTACAAGCGTTTTTTGCTTGTCTTTAAAGGGGATGTATCGCTTCCTTACTTCGGCTGAGTCACACTTCTCTTAGCTTCCCAGCTCTGTGAATGCAGGGGCGTTTCTTCCCCTCCCAGCTGGATGACATCATCCCCCCGTCACTCCTGGCCTGAGACTCCCCCCGCCCCTCCCCGCTGAGTCCACATATCACTGTGTCTCTCCCTATCAGTCTTAGTTTATAAGAGCTGTATACATACCACAGGCTGCATTCAATCTAATCTGAGCACTGATCTCTCACAGCTGGAGATGTGTTACAGCTTTCTAAGAACGGCACAGATCTGCGTGTATGCAGGAGAGTTAGGCACAGGGACAAAACTGTCATGTTTTCTCATTGTATAATCTGCTGCAGTCTATTTCTGCTAGGTGTGGAGACAGAAAATGCTACGGCCCCTAACTCCGAGTCAGACACACAGCTCCGTGAATCGACCCGGGGGCTGTACAGAATGTAAATGAGCTCCCAGCTAGTGAATTGCAAGGAGGAGGGATTAGACCCACACTGGATATCAGTGTAAATAAAAACACAAGATAAGGGACACTGTGAGAACAAGGCAGCTTTGCAAAAGACGACCAGTAAAAAAAAAGAACAGAAAAAAGAAGCTCAGTGTAGACAGCAGGAGGTTTATACATTAGAGTCGATGGGAGATGATTACAGTCATTTTTTCCAGCGTTTTTAGAAAACGAAAAACGCTGAAAAAACTGACGTTTTTCTGTGCAGTGTAGAAATAGCCTATCAGTTGCCGCAGTGTTGGACCTGTGTACAGCTTTTCCCCCTGCTGTTTATTCTATGTGATAGCAGGGGGTGACTTCATCACACAGGTTGCAGCTCTGTGCAGTAAAAAGCATGATTTATTTAATGTGAACAGTACTAATTACAGGCTTTTGTTTGTAGATCAGATAAAAACTCCTGCTAGCAGTTTCAGGGAGCTTCTGAACTGAGCTAAACTAATTATCACCTGAAAACACAGAATTGAATACAAGGAGTGAATGCTTGTATGCTAATTACAGACAGTCTGACCAGGAAGTGACAGGATGCATCTATGAAACTCTGACGGGAGACAACCCCTTTAAATACATAATGTGGAATATCTTCCGAAAAAATGAATCAAGTGAAACAGCTTTTTTTGAATAGAGCACCCGTGTTAAATACAAAAGATTAAATGATAACTGACATTTTTTTTTTTTTTAGTTGCTGATAGTAAAAGTTAAGTTTTATATATTATCCAATGTGATGAAAGCATAGCAAAATGTACGGTAACTAATGCCTTATACAGTGGTATACAATATTAATTAGTTCTGGGATAACCATTCTATATTGAAACCGTAACTCTATGAAAAACTGGCGATTTGTTCAGAAGCCCCAAAATGTCACCCCCTACAGTATAATGCAAAATGAAGACGAAATAAATTATGCAAATAACTAATACAGCTAAAACTTTACATACAACAGCCAGAAAGAGCTGGAGGCTGGAAATCACTTTCTATATTGAGGACAGGAGCTTCTTTGTACTTTAGATCACTATATTTACTATTTTGCCATAAACTCTATCAGATCCCTATCTATAAAACACTAAAACGTAACTTTTATTATGTATAACTCTTAACCTCTATACACACTATTTAAAAACCTGATTTCTAACCTCACCATTTAACCCTTTCTGCTTCTAAAGGAAGAAATAGCTCCTTTTCTATTATCAAATCTGGTGGAGCACCACCTATTAACAGGAAAGCCTTGTATATACAGCAATTTACTAACTCCAGTAAGGGATCCCAAACCTCCTACTTGGGCAGTCATCCCTAATCTGATGGACATAAAACATATAAGGTTTCCTTGTGACACCCTCTGCAGCGGGTGACACTTGTAGACAGAGGTGAGAATCACAATTTAAAATGTCATGCCTGACCTCCCCAACATGTTTCACCAGCTAGCCTGGCTTCATCAGGGGTTAGCGGTCCGGTCCCATGTGGTCTAAGCTCATTTCCTTTTATATCATGTGAGGTACACACCCTATTCAGGTGCTCACCAATTAGCCATCAGAGAATCCACATAAAGCCGACTCCCCCTTCCACTCTCCTGCACGCACACTCATAATATGTGCTGCTACTGCTGCCACCATGCTCCCACAACTAACAATCCCCAGACAAGTTCACCATCTCCATAACGGGCTAGCGCCCTATCTTACCATGCCGCCCGCGCCCGCGTACTGTATCAATGTACATTTCTTCCCTGACTGTGAAAGGATTGTACTTTACTCCTCCACTTTCACCACCTTCAAAAACAACCTGAAAACCCATTTCTTCAGGCTTGCCTATAACCTTCACTAAACTTGTCACTACTTCCTCCACAGACATGTCTGCCCCTCACCTCCTGTCTCTTTCCCCCTCCTTGTAGATTGTAAGCCCTCGCGGGCAGGGACCTGTCTCCTTCTGTCGTGCCAATTGTCATTATCCCTTATCACTGTACTCGTTTGACTTATGTAATGTATGTAACCCCCTCGAATGTACAGCGCCCTGGAATCAATGGCGCTTTAAAATAAATAATAATAATAATAATATACACAATGTACCAGAAAAAAAAAAATGGGTCCCTCACCTGGTGCCCAAAGCAGCCGCTCATCCTGGCGCATGTAAAAAGCAGTGCCGGACATGTAGTACCGTACTATACTGTAGAGAGGCACAACTAGACTGCTAATCACTGCTTACACTTCACTAATACAGAGGCTTTACAGGTAAAATATTCATGATAATTGGTTGGATCTTCCATTAATCACATGAGCCACAGATTGTATGTACTTCAGCGTGTCATTGCGCTGCAATGTGCCCCAAGTACGTCCCACAAATATGGTAAAATCATAGCGAATTCCCCGACACGCACTGTGTGCCCAAAAAAGAAGCAACATTTCTCTTTGTAAGCGCAGGGAAAGAGGGGGTGAATGGGGGCTGGACTGGAGCGCTGGTCAGCACTACTTCCAACAGTAGACGAAAAGCGGCATGCACAGGTACGCGCTGCTATATGCCGTGTGAACCCGGCCTAACACACATTAAAGACCATTGTATAGTGAAAATATTGTATCCGGAGATCATTATAACTTCAGGGACCACTGTATATTTTTATACCAAATAATTATAAATAACATTTATTTTTTATCTTCAAGCAAAACTCAAGAAATTTATACAACTAACGATACCTGGAGAAACTCGGAGTGCATGGACGACATATTCTGTTCGGAGTTCAAGACGCAGGTGTTAAAGCTTGAAAACCCTGAAAATAAAAGGCAAATTTTGAACAAAAGAACAGAAAAAACTGATAAAGTATTATTATGTTCGACATTAAAGGTAGTCAAGATGGAAATGAAAGGGCTTAGCGGAACCATTTATTATTTGATGTCCCCAATGACGATAGACTTAGGGTGCATTCTCACTGCACAGGACAAATACCGGCCGTTTTGCCGACCGGTGTTTGTCCTGTTTTGCGGCCGTCCCCACTGCCGCAGGGGGGGCGGCTTTTCTCCGCGATGAGCAGAGAAAAGCCCTCCCCCTCCACATTCATTTGCACAGAAAACCCGTACAATGTTTTGGGACTGCTGCACGGGTTTTCCATAGTGCACAATTGTGCTCATTTTCGGACGGTTTTTCAAGCGGTCTGAAAAACTGCAAACCGGCTGAAAAACCGGCCGAAAACCCGTGCCGTGGGGACATGGCCTTAATGCAATTATGCCAAATTCAGACCTGTTTATGATTATAGGGAAGGGAGGGAGGCCACTGAGCCATTGACAGCAGCACCTGGACATCCAAGGCTAAATCCATACAGCATATGACACAATCACGTTGGAAATCTGACGGCATTTTGTCATTGTTGAAACATGGCAGGACCGCGGTTTTTGGGGCTGCTTTGCACTAAAACCGCGGTCGCTTTTCAGCTTTGCCGTGAGCCCCATATATTCAATGTACAGGGCTGACGGCAAATCTGAGCAGAATCTGGTGGATTATACAAATTGCATATTCTGCCGGATTTTTAAAGCGACAGTAAAAAACCTGTTCTCTATAAACTACAGTATGGATTTTTCACTGCTGTCTGTCTATACAGCACTGGGTACCGTCAGATTTTCAGCGGTTTCGAAATACTGACACCGCCAAAAATCCGACGGAAAACTCGTGCTGTGTAGACATAGCCTAAAAGATCTATGTGACAGATCCTATTTTAGGCTCTGTTCACATCTGCATTATGTTTATAACAAGTGTCATAACGTTGTGCCAGATCTTTCGTTGGATAGATCCAAGCAGCACTAAAAAAAAAACTTTTGGGACTTTTGTTTAAGGAGTGACAATAGAGGAGCGTGCAGTGTTATACCTGCTGTTTACAAATTACAAGTCTTAGCGCCACCTATGAACAAAATCCTGAGCACAGATGTGAACGCAGGCCAAGTTCTAAAAATATATAGGGCCGTATGTATGAACACTGTCTAGTAGTAAGACCGTCTTTGTTGCCTATGGCAACCAATCAGCGCTCAGCTTTTATTTTCTAGAGCACTGTATGACATGAAAGCTGAGCTCTGGTTGGTTGCTATAGGCAACAAGGACAGCCTTAGGCCATGTTCACACGGCTTATTCTGGGACGTAATTCAGTCCGTAATTACGCGCCGAAGTGCGCCAATTATGGGCTGAATCCGTCCCAGTAACTACGGTAATGCACAGTTCTCATAGAGAACTATGCATTACGTCTCCTCTCCTTGCTCGGCGAATCCGCCAGGTGGGGAGATAATGGACAGGTCACTTTCTAGCGGCGTATACGCACCGCTAGCAATGACTGTCTATGGGCTGGCGAAGTGCCGGCCCCCCCGCTCGCTCCCCCGCTTCCGGTCACACGGCGTAATTGCGGGGCGGAATGACGCCCCCGCAGTTAAGCCGTGTGAACATAGCCTTACAGCTAGACAGTTTTCATACATAAAGCCTATAGTATGCAGTTTATCCTAATAATAATATTGAAAAGTAATATTAAATAACTATAATCTACAGAATCCACGATTTACTGTTCTGAACATATTATGTGACACCTACAGCCATTGATAAACTAGTAGAAAACAAGTACCAGTACTAAACAAGTGCACTGCAGCAAAATGAGATGTATTATGAGAATCTTTTTTCATTGATCCATTAGTAGTGGCCTCATCCACATGACTGTATTCTGGATCTGTTTTGTACGGAGCCAGGATGGGCCTGCTGTAGACCTGCATCAGGCCTGTGTTTACCGCTGTCTCATGGAGGCTGTGGTATTTATGTAGATGTGTAGGTTTTGTCCTTTGTCGGATATATTCAGAAAGAAAACTAAGGCAAAAGGCTTTTTTCCACCTAAAGAAGGTTTCAGCTGCATGTCGGACCGACGTATACCAAAAGCTTATTCTTTTGTCATCCGTCTGGCAGGCTTACGTCAGGAAGGCTTGCGTGCCAAAAACACTCCAAAAAAAATGGCCGGTGCTTTACATAGACTCCAATAGTACATTTTCTGCCCTGCTCTGGCATTGTTTGCAAAATGTTTCAAAAAAATGACCAGCAAATAAAATGAGCCGAGAAAAAACGTTCAGTAGAGACAGCAGGACGTTTTTACTATACCAGTCTATGGGACCTCTTTTCGGTTGTTTTTTCAGCATTTTTCGTTTCTGTGTGCAGCGGAGACATAGCCTAATAATGAGCAGGATCTTTATTGTCAGGAAAGGAAGCGCATGGACCAGGATGTAGATATCCATCCCTGGAGAGCCCGGCTGCATGACATGGCCTTCCAGAACATCCCTGCAGAAGTAAAGGCCGACCGGGCAGAGGTGTATAGTGAAATGTGCGGTCAGCATCTGGTTCATTCAGAGTTATCTGATAGGAGATATACAATGGGTTTCTGAACCGGACACTTCCTTTGAGGCCTTGATCACATGGTGGAACTTCATGTGGCTTTTGCCAGGAATGTGCATCCCATTACATCTTAACAGCATAGTTTATACGACACTGACTTTCCTGCTTATGGATATGAAACTTATGACGAGGGGAAAAATACAGGACAGAAGGAGACCAAGAAAAGTGTTATCCAAAAGTGACCCCACCTTGCCTTATTTGTATATGTAATGTCAATGGCTACCAGTCTCCTGGTGGGGTCAGTAACTGGACAGATTTGGGCCAGTTACCAAGGCTTGTGTAATTGTATTTCCCATAGGAAGTAAACAGACTTCACTCAATAATCGTAATCATTATCTGAAGTGCAGCCCCAGCCTAGTGAAGTGTACACAGCCACCTGATAGCACAGGGTAGTAACACAACTACTAGCACATAGCTGTGCCCCACAACCCGCAGCAGCACTACAGATCCCAGCAGTATATTCCTCTCCAGGCAGCACAATACTATATTATAGCTGTGCAGTACTACAGATCCCAGCAGTATATTCCTCTACAGCCAGCACAATACTATATTATGGCTGTGCAGTACTACAGATCCCAGCAGTATATTCCTCTGTAGACAGCACAATACTATATTATAGCTGTGCAGC
>JAODAL010031511.1:0-48345 GCA_025379985.1 Phyllomedusa bahiana
GAAAAAAATTTAACTGAAAACTGGGTTTAAATTGGCTTTTAAAAGTGAATTGTAAAATTCAAAAGGAATTCGTGCTAAAAAGGGATCATACAATTTCAGTTCAAGGATCATTTTAATTGCAGTCCCTAAAAATATCCCATTTTTACAATCTTTATGTCGGGGAGGATATTGTGATCTTTACAGTAGGTACTTTTTTCGGCTGTCCCCTCAGGCTTCGTAAACCCCAATCACTGTTGGAAAAATGGCTAAGTCAAAAACGCTTAGAGCAGAAAACATATAGAAAAATAGGTAGTCGGGTTAGGAAAAAAAAAGAAAAAATTAAAAGTATATGGGGGAAAAAATGGAGGGGGGCTGAAAATATTTTGGGGAGAGGTGGTGTTTAGAATCGGATGTAAAGAAAAAAGGAGCCCGATAAACCCAAAAGTACGCAAGAAAAAAGGGGTTTAAAATAATAAATGAGCTTTGTTGAAATAAAACGGGTAGTTCCCAATAAAATTTAAAGGCAGTAAAACATAAAACTTTTTGGGGTGTTTATGCCCCTAATAAGAAAAGGGTTGTAGAAGAAAACAGAGTGATAAGACATGGTTATTGAGGAAAAAAAAACGGTGGATGAAGACCCAGGAGGAAAAAAAAGGGGTAGAGGATTTTTTCCACCTTTAGGCCCCGCAAAGGGGCTGGGGAAATTAGAAATATTTGCAATGTTGTTTAAAATGCTAAACGGGCCTGGGAAGCAAGAGATGGGGGAAGAGTTGGGGAGTTTAGGTTTTACCGCAGGATGTGGGGAATGAGAGGGGAAGGGGCCCCGCTGACGGGGGGGCCGGGGAAAGGAAAGGAAAGTGCGGGTCCCTCGGGGGTGGTGGCGAAAAAATAACCGGGGTCTTATAGAGAAAGGCGCTGTCAGAACAGAGTGGATACAGAGATACTGATTGCGCAAGCGGGGGGGAAATTTCCGGACAAACCCTTTTCCCGGGGGCCGGCATGCATTTAAATTGAGTGAGAAAACCCAGAATAGGGAAATGGCAGGAACAAAAGAAAAAGATAAGAGAGGAAACATACTGGGAAAAGAATAGAAGTAGACTACAGGTAGTAATGGGCAGACATGTAATGAGTATAAAAAAAGTGCATAGAGTAGGAATAATGAAGGGGTGAATAAAATGAGAAGGAAAAAATTGGTACATGGCCAAAGATTAAAAAGAATAATGAAAATTACATGCAAAAAAATACATACAAAATAAAAGTGACAAAAAGCACACAAAAGGAGAGACATGAAATAAAGAAGCATAGAGGAGATAAAGACAAAATCATCATCAACCTTTGATTTTCGGGAATCATGTGTATAGCTAGTCCTAGCGGTTCTGTTAATAAATATGGTACACTAGTCAATCAAAAATCACATGATATATGAGTAACAAGTAATTGAGACAAATACGTAAAATGTAGAATACAATGTAATAATACAAAGGTATGTGTTATATACAAGGGACCAGATGTAGTTAATAAGATAATTTGTTGTGTGTCTTAAGGGGTGTGGTTATTGTTAAAAAAATAATTTTACTTCCCGGTTCAGTCTGCCTAGTTATAAACTGCCAAGGCGATGAATCCAGAAAGCCCCTTTTTTTAAAGAGGCATCTGGTTCCCTTCGTCTGGGTGTGGAAGGTTCTAATCCCTAAAAAACGAAGTAGGCTGATTTGTTGTTGTTTGTCGCAAAAATGTTGCGGAAGTGGTAACAAGATTTTTTTTACAGTGTATCATGGATTTGTGTGCTGTTAAGGGATCTTTGACTTGTTGTGTTGTCTCGCCAACATAAATGAGACCACAGGGATATTTTATTAAATATACGATGTAGGAGGAATCACATGTAAAAAAGCCTTTGATTTTTATGGGTGTCCCGTTCTGGGGATGGTAAACTGTATCGTCTTTGATAATGTTGAAAAGGGGGTTGTTCAAAGTAAAAATGGATTGTGCCGGTTAGGTTTCCCAAAAAGTTTGTGAACTGTTTAGTAGTGATCCAATGTCGGCTTTAGAGGTGGTTTTTCAATATTTTTTCTTTTTGGAGTTTATAGCAAATCTGTGCAACTGTACGAAACTCTGGGATGTCTAGATAGCCATCATGTAAAATATCCAGGTTTTGAGTCGGTTGAGTTTGGGGGGCCGGGGTGGTATGTATTGATGAAATGAATTCTGGGGAGATGGGGACCAAAGGATTTACCAGATCTAGTTTTTGTTCTTGTAGATTTAATGAGTTTTTCTGGGTATCATTGTTCGATGAATTTTTTGGACATCGTGTTGAGTTGTGAAGAGAGATCGTCAGTATTTGTGACTATCCTTTGAACACGAATGAATGGTGAAGAGGGTAGGGATATGCCTTAATGTGAAAAGGATGGCAATGTAGGAGAGAGTTTCTATCTGTGGGTTTGGTGTAGAGGGAAGTGGTGATGTTCCCACTAGGCATTTTGATGACCCAGGTGTCAAGAAAGTTAATGCGATGTTGATCTTGGTGGATGTAATGATAGCCTGGTTTGTAGAATTTAAAGGGAAATTGAGAAATGGTAATTGGTTTTTTTACCCTGCCAGAGCAAAATATTATTGGTTATATCTATACCAGGCTATCACTTGTTGTCTGAAGAGGATATTAGTATAGATAAAGGTTTCTTCCACTGAGACCATAAAGATGTTGGCGTATGGGGGCGCCACATTGGAGCCCATGGCTGTCCCTAGTTTTTGAAGAAGAACTTTTTAAAAAAATGGGAAATAATTTTTTTCCCTTTTCCTAGGGAGCCAGTGAGATGCAAAAAGTCGATTTCTGGTGTCGATAGTTCTGTAGTTTGGAGTATGTTGTGAGAGGCTTGAATCCCTCAACTGTTGTGGAGGTGATTAGTTTTTATTGTCGAAAGTAATCAGAGTGGAGTCTGGGGGTACCGATTTGAGAGACTGTAGAATATCCAAAAAGTGTGGAGTATCTCTTATGTAAGATTTTGTCTTAAGTAGCAAGGGTGTGAGAATTTTTTCTAGAAATTGGGCTATGGGTGAGAATACCGAATCAGTCGAGGCTACTATGGGTCGGCCTGGTGTATTGTGGTGGTCCTTATGAATTTTTGGCAGGGTGTAGAATACTGGGGTAATAGGGTGGGAAACCCGAAGAAAAAAAAGGTCCTTGGTCAAGATTTTTATTCAAGAGCTTTCAAGTATAGAAGTACTTGGTTTAATCGTATAGAGAGTATCGTGATCAAGTGGCTCGTAGGTAGTGGTGTCGGCCAGCTGGCGATGTATTTCATGTATATTGATTCCGGTCCATCACCACTATGGCTCCTCCTTTATCAGCCAGTTTGATTTTGATCTGGGGATTGTTACATAGCGAGGATATGGCTTGTCTCTCTTCATGAGTGAGATTGTTATTAATGTGGAACTGATGTTTTTGTTTCAGTGTACGTTTAATGTCCCTGTCGACCAAAAGGATGTAAGTTTTGATCGTGTGGTAAGTTCGTGGGGGATTATACTTACTAGTGTTTCTGAGACCAAGGTTAGAAATGGAGAAAGCCAAAATGATGGGAGGGAGGGTTGTAGTTCGGAAATGATCGCTTTGATGGAAATGCGCTTTGAGACGGAGGGTTCGGTAAAAGCGTTGTAGTTCTTGCTCAAGACAGAAGGTGTCAGGTGAGGGAGTGGGAAAAAACGAGAGTCCCTTGGCAAGAAGGTTCATTTCTGCTGCAGTGAGTAAAATGGATGAGATGTTGACAACTAAGTGTTGTTGTTGTGTGGTATGCTGAGGTGTGGAAATGAGGGAGGTGTTGTCCTCATTGACATTTGATGTGGAGGCTGTATGTAACGTACCCTGGAGCGTGTGTATACGCATGGATCCTCTGTTCCATAACCGTCTCCCACCCCCTTTGGGGGTGGCGGTGCAAGACCGTTTTTGGGCCAAAAAAATTTGGGCCTGCGTTCCATACATTGATGCTCTGTATCTGAACTTGATGAGGAATGGTTTATTCCTGTTCTGGGTCTCATGGAGCCATAGTAAGTGGAACCCTTCCATCTATACTTGGTTTAGTAAGTAATCCTCGGTATCTCTTATAAACTTGTCCCTCTTCCGTTTGTCGGTGCATAAGCAAAATTGGGATAGGGATTGGTCTGTTGTTTGTTTTAGGGTGACCTACTCCTCTGATGCTAAATGTGATGAAAGTTGTGTCTCAATAGCCTTGATCTGGTCTTCTAGATCCTTAATGGCTTTTTGTAAATATTCAATGGTGAGTACGATGAGATCCAATGAACATTTATTGAGAATCTGAGTGAATTGTGTGCAGTATTGTGGGTATCCGGTTCTCCTTGAAATATTCAACAAGGGTGGTGCTGTGCAATTGGTATGCGATTAAGCGCTTAGATAGGTGTTCATATTCTCTTGACTTAATCTCGGTCGGGGCAATATGTAAAAAAGAGGAGGCCTCTGTGACCTGAGATATAATGTTGGCCACAGTGGCGTCATCGTAAGTAAACGTATCAGAAGACATTAGATAGTAGTAATAGTAATAGTAAGTGCCAGTGCAATGGACAAATCAGCTAAATAGTAACAAAATGTCATGCACTTGGCAACAGATTGTGGTGCCAATGAAAAAAGGGGATTCGCCACTAACAATGAAAATAATTTCACTGCACTAAGGTATAATCGTTTAAAGGGGTTTTTTTCGTACAATTTTGGGTTTTAATTTAAAGACTTTTAAAAAAAAAGCAGCTTTGCAATATATGTTCTTAAAAATTCTACTGATTTTGAGCTGCCTGTTGTTTTCTACATCAGCTTCTCAACTCTATTTAGCCTACCTGTTGATCCCTTTTCTTATGGCTGTAGGTCTGAATACTATAACCTTTTAAGACAGGTCGGGGGCAGAGAGCCCCTCCCGCACAGAAAGGGCTTCTGTAGTGGAGGGGGGAGGGGGAGGAAGGACTCGGGCCCGTCTGTGTCCGTGCTGCTTGGATTAAACCCTGTGTGTGCCTGCTTCCTCCTGCTCTCTACACAGATAGATGTTGACAGCAGTGCCCCTGTCTGTTACTATAATCATGATATGTCTTTGGAACTGTGACTATACTAATATTATACAGATCAGGGGGCATGTGAATATTTATGTTCTCCTGTTATTAGTGACACACCCTGAGTATAGTAACACTGCCTTGTTGTTGTGGAGATGTGGAGACTTGTAAGGCTAAGCAGGGGATATAGGAACACATGCACCCCCTTGCTCTATTAGCACACAGCTTCATATTCCTCTCTACACTCCTAGATCAGCCCTCTCCTGTAAACCAGCCCTAGGCAGACAACACAGGGTGAACTCTGAGAGCAAACCCCCTCCCCCCCTGTAAAAGAAGTTACGTAGCGGGCCTGTGTGCTGATGGGAGGGGGGAGAGGGAGCAGAACAGACAGACCAAGAACACGCCCTCAGTTCAAACTTCCAGGGACACTGACAGGCTGAAAGCTGTAATTTGAGACAACTCCTTTAAGTGAAATTTTATTCAAAAGGAATTCGTGTAATAAAGATCATATAATTTCAGTTACAGGGATCATTTTTAAAATTTCCCGTGCCTCAAAATATACATAGTACATCTTTAGGTCATGAGGATATTGTGATCATACAGTAGGTACATTTTGGCTGTCGCCGCAGCCTTTGTCGACCCGATCACTGTTGGAACAAATGGCAAAACTCAAAAACAGCATAGAGCAGAAAACATATAAGCATATAGAGTAGTCAGTTATGGAAAAAAGAAAAAATGAAAAGTATATGGAGAAAATGGAGAGGACTGTAAATATATTCATTATCTCTACTCTATGCACTCTTTTTATACTCATAACATGTCTGCCTATTACTGCCTGTAGTGTACTTCTCTTCTTTTCCCAGTATGTTTCCTCACTTATCCTTTTCTTTTGTTCCTGCCATTCCATATTCTGATTTACTCACTCATCGCTGCATGAATGGCAACGGATGGTTTCGTCGGGACCCCGCGCATGCGCAGTCAATATCTCTGTATCCATTCTGTTCTGAGCATGCGCCGACGTCTATAAGACGTGGTGATGCGCGCCACCACCGCAAGGACCCCGCTTCTCCTTCCCCGGCTGCCCATTAGCACCCATTCTCTCTCATTCACCACATCCTGCAGGTAAAACCTATCTCAACCAACTCTTCACCACTCTCTTGCTTCCCAGGCATATTTAGCATATTTAACACATTGCTACTATTTCTATCCACAGCTCTCTTGCGGTCCCTACTGTAAAAGGAATCCTCTACCACTTTCTTTTTTCCTGCTCTTTCATCCACCGTATCTTTTCCTCAATAACCATGTCTTATCACTCCATTTTCTTGTACAGTCTTGTCTTATTAGGTGCATATACACCCAAACAGTATATGTTTACTGCCTTTATTCTATTGGTAAGCTACCTGTTTTATTTCAACATGCTCATTTATTATCACTTTTATCTTGCTTACTTTGGTTTATCGGTCTCCTTGTTCTTCCATCCGGTCTCAATCACCACCTCTGTCCATTATATTTACAGTCCTCTCCATTTTCTCCACATACTTTTAATTTTTTCTTTTATCCATAACTGACTACTCTATGGGCGACATGTATGAACGAACTTTACGCCTGTTTTCTGGCGTATCCTGCGCCTCACCCCCCCAATCCACTGCCCAGAAAGGGGGAGGGTGTTGTGTGGGCAGCTTTCGCCATTTTTTGGCTGGCCTACTAAAGGGGCGTCAATGGGCATGTTGGGCGGTTGTAGGCGTTCCGGGGGGGGAGCGGCGCCTGAAAACCCCGAGGCATGTAGCGCGAGTCGGAAAAGTGTGGCGCAATGCAGCGCCCGCCAGTTTTTCGACAGCAACCCCTAGTTATTCTGGTCTAAATGCTCCGGCGGGGGCGAATGAAGGGAGGAAATGAGAGGAAGCTAAAAAATCGCAAAAGAAATCTCGGTCTCATCCGTGCGGCATGGAGTATGATTCCGAAAAAATCCCCTTTTTAAAGGCGAAAAACATTCTCAGAAAGAGCTAAAACCTAAAAAATAAAAAATAAATTTAAAAAAAAAACTTTCCAAAAAACAGCGGGCAATATCAGGAATTAGGATCTTGGGGAAATTTCCGGGAAATCAGTAATTCAAATTCTGAAGCTATTCTATTGGGCGGCATAAAAACCCGCCAATCAATAGGAGCGACAGTGACCAAAAAAAACCTATTTGGGAACTATTTACCAATCAAAATCAAAAGGGGGACAGTTCAAAAAACATTAAAAAAAGGGAGAAAAAAACTGATTGGTTTACTAGCGGGGGGTTGGCAAACCTGGCCAATCAGAATGGGCGACAGGGACCCTTATAACCTATGGGAAGTTAGAACCCAAACAAAAACAAAGGGGGACAGTTTTAAAAAAACAGTAAAAAAGCAGAAAAGAGTATTGTTGAAGTAGGGGGGTTTGGTTCCCAGCCAATCAGAGCCAACTACTTGTCCCCTTGTAGTCAATGGAGAGATCGGGGCAATGAAATCTCGAGTCGCACCGGTGGCATGGAGTTGATTAAAAAATTTTTTTATTAAATGTAAAATTTCTTTGAAAAAGAGCGGGGAAACCCTTTTATAAACATAAATCAATAAAAACCGAACAACGCATTTTTCGCCCAGACCGGCGGTAATAAGGGAAATTGGGAAAGAGAATTGGGGAAATACAGTAATTCAAATTTTTTAAGCTCTTCTCATTGGTCGGCATAACCCAGCAAATCAGAATAGGAGCGACAGTGGCCCATTCTAACCTATGGAGGAGTATTGACCAATCAGAATAGGAGCGACAGGGACCCATTATAACCTATGGAGAAATATTGACCAATCATATTCAAAGGCGGGACAGTTCAAAATACAGTAAAAGGCAGTCCTCTGTCCAATATATTTACAGTCCTCTCCATTTTCTCCATATACTTTTAATTTTTTCTTTTTTCCATAACTGACTACTCTATATGCTTATATGTTTTCTGCTCTATGCTGTTTTTGAGCTTAGCCATTTGTTCCAACAGTGATTGGGTTGACGAAGCCTGAGGCGACAGCCAAAATGTACCTACTGTATGATCACAATATCCTCATGACCTGAAGATTGTACTATGTATATTTTGAGGCACTGCAATTTAAATGACCCTCTGTAACTGAAATTGTATGATCTTTAAAGCATGAATTCCATTTGAATATAAATTTCACTTTGAGTGCACCTTGAGTGCAGTGAACTTATTTCTCATTGTTAGTGGAGGCGAAATACTCCTTTTCACTGGCACCACAATCTGTTGCCAAGTGCATGACATTTTGTTACTATTTAACCTATCCAAAGGGTTTTATTAATCCAAAAGAGTGCCCTTTTGGTCTGTGCTGGGCTGGTAAGTATAGACATAGCTTCATTTCATGTGCATATTAAAGTATAGTACACTCAGTTTTCCTATATATGCAAACAGCATAGTACTCATTTTTTTTAACAATGGCAGTGAACAGTCTACATATGTACAGTATGACAATCCATGCATTTACAGTAGTATACATAAGGGTCTTCCTCCAGAAGTTTATGTTGGGAAACTTTCCTGACATATGCATCTCTCAGAAAAATGGAACACAATGTGCAAAAAGCCTTAGGCACTGTAAATGGCAATTGATTTTAGATCTGCTCTGACTATTTGCACTTTATGGAATATCTACATTAATAAAGACCATCATCTACTGCAGTGAGTTTCACATATATCACAGGCTCTGGCTTTCTAATTGCTGCACATATCTTGTATTAGATTACCACCTAGTGGTCAGTTTTCATAATGCAACATAAGACTTCATGAAAGTTATGCAAAATAAAAAAACAAAAACATTTAGGTATGTCCTGTCTGACAATACAGGTGGCAAAAAACACCTGTTTTTGTGGACTGCCGATACAACTACAGATGGTTGACAACCATGCTGTGCAGTGTCCATGCATGGAGAGTAAAAAAGGCTTTGTATGATCTTCATGCCCTACATCCTTTAATATGAGACATCACCCCCAAATAATTAGTTGTAACAAAAAGGCTGCATGAAAGATAAAGGATCAGATTTGTCAATGATGGTATAACTCCATTAATGCTAGAACAATTGCACTAATAGTTTAGAATATCTTAAACCTTCAGACAATAGCTTTCATGTTCCACGACATGTGTGGTTCATATACTTCCACATTATTGTTATGTTTCTGGTTTGCCTGTTACTAGATTTGTTCTTCTTGATTTGTTGTAGCCAGGCTCTAATGTCATCAACTGCCCCTGTCTTCTTGTCAGGTGGTCAGTTAGTGTCAGCTATTTTATGTCACAATTGATGCTCATCAGGTCCGGCAAAAGTATCATCTTTTCACCTCCTTTTTTGTCCATATTTACTAGAATTTCTGCCTGAAAATAACACCTCATCTGGATTGTTCTTACATGTCTCTTCAGTCAAGTTGACACTGTCTAACAAGGTTCTTGGTATGAATACTGGTCCAACACAGATGTACTAAGAAAACTAATCTCAGGGAGTCGCATACTTACTGCCAAGTTATTGAGTCAGAACAATCAGGGCAATCTCTTCCATTAGGCATGGTATGCAGTTACCCAAGGGCCCTGTGAGCACAGGGGGCCCGCCTGGGCAACTGCCTATTCTGCCCAGTTAAAACAGCAGCTCAGGGCTATATTCTTTCACTTCCAGCCTACTAGCGCTGCAAAGTGTAATGCGCCGATGGCCAGTAGTGAAAGCCGGCACCTCGTAGCAGGAGAGGCAGCGGTCCGTCATAGATAGTCCTTCGCCAGTACAGCAGGTTGGGCACCACACCGCTTATGCCGGATACTACAGTAGCTCCCGCAGCTGACTCCTTGGCGAGGGAAAGTGAAGAGGTGAGTACCATTTTTTATTTTTTATAATCAGACAGAGGGGTCCATATAAACCTACAGGGACCATATATCTACCTACAGAGGCCTTATACCTACCTACAGGGGCCATATGCCTACCTACAGGGACCATATACCTACCTTCAGGGGCCATATACCTAACTACAGTGGGCTTCAAACCTGTCCACAGAGGGCTGTATACCTTTCCACAGAGAAAGTCATATACCTGTCCACAGAGGTCTGTATACCTGCAAGGGATATATATACCTACAGGGGGCTGTATTCCTATCTACAGGGGGCTGTATACCTACCTATCTACAGGGGGATATATACCTACAGGGGGCTGCATACCTACAATGCACATATATACCTACAGGGGGCTGTATTCCTACCTATCTACAGGGGGCTGTGTACCGACCTATCTACATTGGGAAGTATTACCTATCCACCTACAGTGGTCCTATATACCTACCTACTGAGGTGTATATACCTAATGGGGGTAACCCATACCAGAGGCAGGAAATGGCAAGGAGGTGCTGCAAAAGTGAGAAGTCTAAAATGTTGTAAATTCTGCAGGGATGAGTTGTGGCCATAAGAAGCCATCATGGTGGTCTGGGCAGGATGGAGAAAAAAAAGGGAGAAAGAAAGACTCATCAGAAAATACATCACCTGTGAGTCCCTGGATGTCAGGGATTATTTTGCGTCTCTGTTTGAGACAGTTCTGTAGTCACTGCCATGTGATGGTGACCTGATCTAGTGTCTGACAACTATGTGGTCTCTATATGGCGGTGTTGTAGGTTATAAGTTTATGTTATCAATAATGTATATATTTGTTCCTGTGAGTGGTTGTGTTGGTTGGTGGGCCCAGTGCAGATCTTTGCTGTTATGACGGCCCTGAGAACAATAGCAGTCTCTCAGAACTCAGACAACATATTAACACAAAGTAATGTTTGAATGATCAAGGCGAGGTACATACCTTGCGTCAGCCATGTGTGGTAAGAAATACATCGACATGTTGTGGGCAGCAATTTCAAATATTAGCCAGACAATGTTGTCACCAATACCACACTTTACCTGTAAAACTACAAGGTTCATGTCCTGGAATGTCAGGACATCTGTGTATGTTTGCCGCTTTCTCTTATTCAGGTGTGCACACACTTGTTCTTGCAAGTTTAACCCCTTACCAACAGTTGACGTACCCACACGTCAAGGTCAGGTAGGAGTTATGGCAACTTGACATATGGGTACGTCATGGAGATATTGCGAGCTCACAAGCGGAGGCCACGGGTGATTAACCCTTCGTTATCACGATCTATCATGATCGTGATAAAGTGAGCTCCTCCTGCCTGCGATCGCTACTGGTCTGGTTACCTGACAGCCCGGATGCTTCACTAAAGCATGCGGGCTGTCTGGTGACATCACCATGCCCGCAATGCATTGTGGGCATGCTGAATGACAGTGGCCATGGAGACCAGTACACAGCAATAAGCTGTGTACTGACCACCTATTGTATGTGTGATCTTGAAATCACTCATACAAATCCCCTATGGGGAAAAGTGAAAAAAATGTGAAAAAATAAAAAAAAAGTTAAAAAAGTAAAACACAAACACGAAAAAATAAAAACACGTACACCGCCCTTTTCCCTTTTACAAGCGGCAATCGCCCTAAAAAAGATAAAAAATAAATAATGTACACATATTTGGTATTGCCGTGTGCATAACGACCTGCCCTATAAATCTGTCATGTTATTTAACCCGCACGGTAAACGACGTGAAAAAAACAGTAACAGAATTGCGACTTTTGTGCATCCTGCAGCACATAAAATGAAATAAAATGCGATCAAAAACTCATATGAAAGCCGATATAGTGCCAGTTCATCCTGCAAAAAAAAAAAAAAACCTTATACAGTTATGGCTGTCAGACTATGACGACATAAGAATATAGCGATGCATAAATATTGTTTTACACAAAAAAAACACTTTAAAAAAATATATATATGCTTTTACATAAAAAAACTATATAAATTAGGTATCGCCAAAATCGTCTCAATCCAGGGAGTAAAACTAATTTGTCGTGAATACTGCATGGTGAGCGCTGTTAAAAATAAAAATAACACTACAAGGATTGCAGTATTTTCGTCACCCTGCCTTAAAAAAAAAATGGATTTAAAAGCGATGAAAAAGCCTTGTCCCCCCAAAAATGATATAAATAAAAACGTAAAATCAAATCGAAAAAAAAAGAAGCTGCTATACAGCTCCATACACAGAAAAAATAAAAAAGTTATGGCTTTATGGCAAAAACGTGTTTCTCTTTTTGAATAAAAGTGTTTTTACTGTGTAAAAGCAGTAAAACATACAGTAAAAATATACAAATTGGGTATCACTGTAGTTGTATAGACCTGCTGAGTAAAGCTAGAATGTCATTCATACTGCACAGTGACCACTGTGAAAAATAAAAATACAAAACACTACCAGGATTGCTGTATTTTGTTCAAAATACCTCACAAAAACCTTAATAAAAAGTGATCAAAGCGTCATATAAACCCCATAATGGTATCAATAAAAACATCTCATCTCGCAAAAACTAAGCCCATAATCAGCTCCGTACATAGAAAAATAAAAAAATTATGGCTGTTAGACTATGACGACACAAAACGCAATTTTTTATAGACCTATTTCTATTGTGTAAAAGTAATAAAACATAAAAAACTATATAAAATTTATATCATTGTAATTGTACCGAACCCCATAGTAGAGTTCTCCTGTCATTTATCCCGTAAGGCGAACACTGTAAAAATGAAGCCCGAAAAACAATGGCGGAACTGCGTTTTTTCATAGCCCAATACTAAAAATAAACTATGAAATACCTGTGCACCCAAAATGTACAATTCACCCCTAGATGAGATCCCTGAGGGGTGTTGAATCCAAAATGGGGCAAAATTCTGGAAGGTTTCACCTGTTCTGGTACTTTGGGGGCTTTGCAAATGTGACATGGCCCCACCAATATCTGCGTTCCAAAGGCCAAATAGCGCTCCCTCCCTTATATGCCCTGTCAAGTGCCCAAACAGCAGTTTACACCTACAGGTAGGGTATTGCCGAACTTGGAAGAAATTGTGTAACAAAATTTGGGGTGCTTTCTTTCTAGGATTCCTTGTAAAAATAAAACATTTTCAGCTAAAATCGCAGTTTGTTGTAAAAAACTAATTTTTCATTTTCCCAGCCTAGCGCTAAAAAAATTTGTGAAACACCTGTGGGTGGTTGATATACTCACTACACCTCTGGATATATTCCTTAAGGGGTGTAGTTTCCAATATGGGGTATTTTTAGGGGTATTTATTAAGTTTTAGCACCTTAGGGTGACCACAAACTTTAAATGGCGCCTAAATAAAATCATAATGAAAATGAGACCCCAGAGTCCGGTAGGTGCTCCTCCTATTCTGAGGCTTGTGGTTGAGCCAAATAGCGCACTAGGGCCACACAAGGGATATCTCTGAAAATGGCACAATCTGGTGAATCAATATTAAGTTGTATTTCCCTGATCACATCTACCGTATTCTTGTGAATAATGGATAAAAATTTAAAATCTGCAAAAAAAGTGAAATTTTGAAATTTCACCTACACTTTGCTTTAATTCCTGTGAAACACCTAATGGGTTAATAAACTTCCTTAATGCTGTTTTGAATACTTTAATGGTACTTTAATATATTGCTAATTTTCTTGAAAATGTGAAAATTACTGCTAAATTTCTAAGCCCCCTAATGTCGTAAAAAATGATGCCAACCTACAGTAGTCATATGGTAGATACTAGTTATAAAGTATTTTGAGTGGACCTGTCTTACACGCAGCAATTTTTGAAGTTTGAAAATGGTAAATTTTTCAAATTTTTCACGATACTTTGATATTTTGCACAAATAAACAAGGACTTTTTGGACCAAAATTTCTTACTATCTTAAAGCACAATGTGTCACGAGAAAACAATCTCTGAATCACAAGGATAGGTTAAAGTGTCAAAAAGTAATTCTCAAGTACAGTGACACATGCCAGATTTAAAAAATGGGGCTCTGTCAGAGAGGCCAAAACTGGCTCCGGTGGTAAGGGGTTAATGGATTGTATTATAATAGGGTATGTCCTAAAGGATTGGCAAATAGCAAATGTGATGTCCATATTCAAAAACGGGTTGAAACGTGATCCTGGAAACTATAGACCGGTAAGTTTAAACTCTGTTGTAGGTAAAATTTTTAAAGTTTTCTAAGAGATGCTATACTGGAGTATCTCACTGAAAATAAATGTCTAACTCCGGAAAAACTCTGGGTAAAAGTGACTGGAGAAGGATTTGGAATCCTAGTGGACAATAAACTTAATTGTGGCAGACAGTGTCAAGCAGTAAAGGCAAATAGCATTAAGGGGTGTATTAAAAGGGGTTATGGATAAACATACTGAGAACATAGTTCTCCCATCATACAAATCACTGGTTAGACCACACATGGAATATTGTGTTTTGGGCACCAAAGACAATGTAGAGCTGGAAGAGGTTCAAAAGCCAGCAATGAAAGTAATAAAAGGGCTGGGTAGACTATAATACCCAGAAAGATTAGCAAAATTAGGGTTATTTAGTTTAGAGAAAAGATGTCTTTCGGGTGACATATGTATAAATATATCAAAGGTTAATATAGAGATCTCTCATCCAGGACTGTATCTAGAACATCTAGAATGTGTTCTAGAAAGAAGGTTTCTACATAAACATAGAAAGGGATTCTTTACTCTAAGAGCAGTGAGACTGTAAACTCTCTGCCAGAGGAACTTATGGTGAATTCAATAACAGTTCAAAAAGGGCCCGGATGAATATACAGTATAGATTGTAATAATATAACAAGTTATAGTTGATCCAGGGATTTATTCTGATTGCCAAACTGGAGTCAGGAAGAAATATTCAATTGGCTTCTATCTTATGAGGATTTTTGCCTTTCTCTGGATCAACATATATCGCAATAGGCTTAACTGGATGGACACCTGTCTATTTTCTATGTAACCATGTCCCATGCCTGACCCAGAGCATCCACCATCTTTTTCATGTTAACCATACCTCCAAACTGTCACAATTTCAGTGGGACATTCCTGAATCAGAGGCAACATCCCACAGTTCCAGGAGAGAAGCTCAGTGTCCCAACTCTATGCTCAAATACTGCAGGGAGGAAAAGCCATGCCCTCTCCTCCCTGTGCTGCCACAACCGCATACACTGCTTTTTCCTGCACACAGCATAGTTAGGTAGAGCAGGAGTGCACAACCCAGCACAGCACAGCCCCACATTCTTAGGGGTTGTTCACACAGCGTTTTTGGATTCAATTTTGGATCCAAGCTGGATTCGAAAATCGCATTCAAAAACACAGCATCGATCCGACCCTAAACGTATCCAACACGTATCCAACATGCAGCTGTTTGTTTGGATGTGTGTTGGATGCAGCAGGATCGCACCCTATAGTTTAAAATAGGGTTTCTGCTGCGTCTTTCGGACCAAGAATTAACATGTCAAATCTTGGAACGGATCCAAAAGATGGATCTGAAAGATGCAATGAGACACGCATCGGCGACAGGCACTTAATGTGCCTGTCCCTGTACTGACCCCATCCTTAATGTGCCTGTCACTGTACTGATCCTCCTCATGTGTTTGTCACTCTACTGTCCCCCCCTCATGTGTTTGTCACTATACTGTCCCCCCCTCATGTGTCTGTCACTATACTGTCCCTCCTTCATGTGCCTGTCACTGTACGGTCCCCTTGTCATGTGTCTGTCACTGCATACATGACAACTGTTAGAGATTTCAAAGAGGGACACATCAGGCCATGCTTTCAACCAAACCCAAACAAATTACATCACACCAAGACATGCCTCCAACCATGTCCCACATAACAGAATCAGGCTCCCCCCCTCCGTCAGACCAGCACCAACACAATAGCATCATTACTGGGGTTGATAAATATGTATTTATGTAAAGTATTGAATATACAGAAATCCATACAAATAGCTGTGAGACAATTTACTATGAATGATATCTCCATATAATGGTCATACAGTGACCACATAATACCGCTACACAGGGAGCAAACATCACCATACTGTTACTGACCAAACCAAAACTGATATTTAGGGATGAGCGAAGCGACTCTAACGAAGTGGAATTCATTTTGAATTTCAGGAAAAATTAAATTCTAAATGAAGCCGAATGTCCTGGCAATACGTGGTAACTAATCGTCTTCTTTACTAAAATGGCCGCGAACACATGGAGTGACATGGGGCAAAGAACTATGGGAGAATGCCATGGCATGCAGACATTCAGCCAATCAGCAGCCAGCCAGCTTCTGTGATGTCACAGCCCTATAAATAGGCCAACCATTTTACATTCTGCCACTTGCCACTGTGTCTCTGTACACGGATCTCTCTGCAGCAGCACTAGATTGTACTCTGTGTCAAATACTTCTGATTTTAGAGTTACTGGGGTGAAATACCTTTCAACTACACAATATGTGTGTCATATACACACATGTTCCTGAACCAGTGTTTTTTATTTTGGGATATTGCTCTCTGTGCCAAAGAGTTACATTTTTCACTTATTGTGATGAACTGTCTTTGAAATACAGTGTGTGTATTTCTCACATACACACATCTCCATTACAGTCAGTTCAGTCTTTTGCGATATTGCTCTCTGTGCCAAAGAGTTATTTTTTTCACTTATTGTGGTGAACTATCTTTGAAATACAGTTCCTGTTCTGTTAAACGCTGATCTGTGTAGAGCCCTCCCCCAACCCCGAGAGAGTGGAGAGGGTGTCGGCAGTAATTTTGCGTTGATTTCACTTATCATTTTGCTCCTCCTTTGATCCGTCAGTGTCCGCTTTCAATCGGTCAATAATCCATCAGTATTGCTAAAGCCAAAAAGAAACAGGAGTTGTCTTCTGTATTTTGTATCCACTCCTGCTTTTGGCTACCTAATCATCAGACAATCCTAATGCATACAAAGGACCATATTATACTAGTCTTACGGCTTCTCCGAAGACACAATCGGTTGTATTTGTTCTTTTCATTCCTTCTGACAGATTAAAAGAAGGTGAAAAACAAACATAATGGCAACATCATAGAGTGGTGGAGGGTGGAAACAGCATTAAGAAACCACAGGGTGGTGTAGTGAGAGAGTGGTCAGTTGGCAGCAGCATGAGTAGGCCACAGAGTGGCACAATGACATAATGTGGAGGTGGCAGCAGCATGAGTAGTTTACAGAGTGGCACAATGACAGATTGTGGAGGTGGCAGTAGCATGAGTAGGCCAGAGATTGGCAAAATGATAGATTGTGTAGGTGGCAGCAGCATGAGTAGTTTACAGAGTTGCACAATTACATAGTGTGGGGGTGGCAGCAGCATGAGTAGTGTACAGAGTGGCACAATGACAGATTGTGGAGGTGGCAGTAGCATGAGTAGGCCAGAGATTGGCACAATGACAGATTGTGGAGGTGGCAGCAGCATGAGTAGTTTACAGAGTTGCACAATTACATAGTGTGGGGGTGGCAGCAGCATGAGTAGTTTACAGAGTGGTGCAATGAAAGATTGTGGAGATGGCAGTAGCATGAGTAGGCCAGAGATTGGCACAATGACAGATTGTGGAGGTGGCAGCAGCATGAGTAGGCCACAGAGTTGCACAATGATATAGTGTGGAGGTGGTGGCAACATAAATTGGCCACAGAGTGGAACAATGACAGATTGTAGAGGTGGCAGCAGTATGAGTAGGCCACAGATTGGAACAATTACACAGTGTGGAGGTTGCGGCAGCAACAGCAGCAGCGGCATCAGGCCGGAGAGTGGCAAAGTGATATCATTTTGAGGTGGTGGCAGGAAAGTGACATAATGAGGAGGTGCCGGCAGCAGCAGCATCGGGACAGAGAGTGACATGGTGACATAGCCTTGAGGTGACAGCAGCAGCAGCAGCAGCATGAGAGGTCCTGAGTGGTGAGGTGGCTGCAGCATCAGAAGACTACATAATGGCCCAGTGAAGAGTGGGGAGGTGTGTGGCAATTCCGGTCCATGGTAAAGATGGTGGGTGGTAGAAGGAGCAGCTGGCAGCAGATGTGTGGCATCAGGCGGGTGGCAGCATCAGAATAGTAGCTGAGGAAGGTAGCCAGAAGAATTCAGACTCATTTGTCAAAGTTTGGGTGAGACGGCATGACTGATCTAATCTGATGCATCAGAGATTGGAGTGTGGAAATCCTGGCTGATCCATGCCTGATTCATCTTTACAAAGGTGAGTCTCTTCACATTTCAGGTGGACAAGTGAGTTCTCCTTGTGGTAACTATGGCCCCACCGCAATGAACACCCGCTCTGATGCCACACTACTGGCCGACCAAGACAGCTTCCCCAGTGCAAACTCGGCAAGTTGAGGCCACAAATCCAGTTTGGCTGCCCAGTAGCCCAGCCGATCTTCAATGTGGTTTAGGGTCTGCCCCAGGTGCTGATGCTGCTGAGTACCTTCTTCACTAGGCGGGTGAAGAAAGCTGTTCATCAATGACTCCAGACTCAGGTTGCTGCTGATGGAACTGGTACTGCTCCTACCTCCCCAGCCACCCACAGAAGCCGTGGCAATGGTAGGTGAGGGCTGGGGAACCCCCCGGTCAGACCTGCCAGATGGACAATGGCGCAGATAGGCAGTGGCCAACTGACTACATAGAATGTCTCTATAGTACTTTAGTTTACTCCCTTTCAGCAGATGAAAAAAGACCCCCATTTTGGACCGGTAGCGAGGGTCCAAGAGGGTGGAGAGCCAGAAGTCATCCCTCTGCCGGATGATGACCATTCGGTTGTCACTACCCAGGCAAATCAGCATGCAGCAGGCCATCTGCGCAAGTGAAGGACTCCCTGTCTCCATCTCCACTGTATACTGCCATGGGGGGTCTGGGTCATTTGCCTCATCTTACTCATCTCCTTCTACCTTCTCCGGCTGCTCCTACTCCTCCTCTCCTGTGACCTGGGTAGAAAAACCACTCATTGCTTGTGCTCCAATGTTCTCCTCCAGCTCAGCTCCCACCGGACTCATGTGGCCGTGAGATGTAGTCGCCACGTCTCAAGTCCCCTGACCAGACAGATTATGCAGCATCTGTTCCAGGACATGAAGCAGTGGAATGACGTTGTTCCTCCTGTACTCCTGCGACTGACAAATAATGTGGCCTCCTCAAATGGCCTGAACAAACGGAAGGTGTCACGCATGAGATGGCTGACATCAAAATTACACAGGGGAGTACTCCTGTCCACTTGGATCATCAAGAAATCATTAATGGCCTTTCTCTGTTAATAGAGTCAGTCCAACATATGGAGGCTGGAATTCCAATGGGTGGAAACGTTGCATATCAGCCTATGTTGGGGGAGGCCATTCTGCTTGGTGGTGTAGGAATGGCTAAAGTGCATGCAAAGTTTCCTGGCCATTTTTAGAATGTCTTGCAGATGGGTGGAAGACTTGAGGAACCGTTTGACAATCAGGGCAGGGTGCATGGCTCACGCCTCCTCAGCACAGCGTGGACAGCATGTTTTTTTCATTGTCTGTCACCATGGTTCCGATTTTCGGTTGTCGCAGAGAAAGCCAGGAATCGATTTAGCATTTCATGACGTGGAGCAGTTCCTCCCCTGTATGACTTCGTTCCCACAGGCAAACCAGGAGGAGCACTAGGACTTGTTGCTGCAGTGGAGGCTGAGGTGATGGAGAAGGAGGAGGAAGACATTGGCGCAGTATCAGCAGTTTGACAACATTGAAGAGAAAGCAGCATCTCCTGTCCAGGTTGCTCGTGTGGCTGGGCAGGAAGCACATTCACCCAGTGGGCCGTAAAGCACATGTACTGTCCCTGACCATAGTTACAACTCCACACGTCCGCACTGCTGTGCACTTTGGAAGACACCAACAGGCTCAAGGACTGGCCCACATTCTCTTCTACATATTTGTGCAGGGCTGGTACTGCCTTTTTCAAAAAGAAAAGATGGCTTGGGACTCTCCACCTTGGCTCGGCACACGCCATCAGTTCTCTGAATGGTGCAGAGTCCACCATTTGATAAGGGAGGGACTGCAGTACCACCAAGTTGGACAGGAGCACAGTCGACTTCTGCGCATTGGATGGCTGGACATATTCTGCTGTCTCTTGGCAATCACCACGGTGAATGACTACTTGCATGATGAGTGGCGAGGAGCAGGAGCATCTGGACCAGTAGATGATGGGAAAGACAGACAGCTCCCTTCGGACGAGGTGGTGGAGCCTTGACTGCCTGAAATGGGATGCGTGCCACTGGGTGCTGCTGCGGTTGCTGAGGCAGGATGGTGATGCTGCATATGTTGATGAAGGGTCGTGGTGCCAATATTAGGTCCCTGGCCACGCTTCACTTTCTGTCCATAGATTCTACATATACCCATGTTCGCCTCCTTCAATGTCTTGGCAAAAAACTGTCACACCACTGAGTAAGCGATTTTACCACCAACGCTCTGCCCTGACTGACTGCTACTGCCTCTGCCTTAGTGAGCCCCTGCGCTGCTACTTTCTGGGCCAGAAGGGACCTGCGAAGTGGGTGGTCTACCCCGTGGCCGTTTGGCTCCCGACCTCGCACTACTACCACCATACTGACTCCCGGCCACACTACAGACTTGCTGGCTGCGCCACTGCCTAACACGCAAGCTGCTGCCCTCTTCTCCCGACGATGATGATGAAGCCTTTGCTTCATTCGGCTAACAAGTGCAATTGGCAACCGCATCGATTAGTGTTTGTCCGTCGCTGCTGTCCTCCTCAACGGTCTGGGTGTACAGAGCCTGACCACTCGCAACATAACCTCCCAGTCGCCTGTCCTCTGCATGTCATACTAAATCACAGCATTGTTTCAATACCATTCCATGCTCCCTATGCATATATCCAGGGCCGCCGATAGGGCAGTACAACCGGTACTGCTGTACCGGGCCCGGGTGGTCTGTGAAGCCAGGGGGGCCCGCCGCCGCCGGCAGGCTCCGCCCCCTTGCTTCACAGAGGCTCTCTCTTAATTGCATGCACGTCCGTGCGACATGCATACAATTAAGATGTACGGAGGAGCAGGGAGAGTTGTGCGCTCCCTGCCCCTGCCGTACCTAGCTGGCAGGCGGCGCGATGCGAGTGACGTCATCGCGACACCTGCCAAGCTTCCTGTCCTCAGCCCCAAGCCTAAAGAAGCAGGCTTGGGGCCGGGAGCGGACGGAGACGCCGGGGGAGCGCGGCAAGGTAAGTAATAAGCTACGGGGGACCCCTAACATTAAAGGAGGGGGCGGTCCCTGCACTAAAGGAAGGATGGGGGCCCTGCACTATAGGAAGGATGGGGGGCCTGCACTAAAGGAAGGATGGGGGCCCTGCACTAAAGGAAGGATGGGGGGCCTGCAACTAAAGGAAGGATGGGGGCCCTGCACTAAAGGAAGGAGGGGGGCCCTGCACTAAAGGAAGGATGGGGGCCCTGCAACTAAAGGAAGGAGGGGGGCCCTGCAACTAAAGGAAGGATGGGGGGCCTGCAACTAAAGGAAGGATGGGGACCCTGCAAGAAAGGAAGGAAGGGGGGCCTGCAACGAAAGGAAGGATGGGGGCCCTGCACTAAAGGAAGGATGGGGGCCTGCACTAAAGGAAGGATGGGGGCCCTGCAACTTAAGGAAGGTTTGGGGCCCTGCAACTAAAGGAAGGATGGGGGCCCTGCAACTAAAGGAAGGATGGGGCCCTGCAACTAAAGGAAGGATGGGGGCCCTGCACTAAAGGAAGGATGGGGGCCCTGCACTAAAGGAAGAATGGGGGCCCGGCACTAAAGGAAGGATGGGGGCCCTGCAACTAAAGGATGGGGGTCCTACAACTAAAGGATGCCCTGAGCTGCTACTCTGGGCCCTAAGCTACCTACGTCTCCCTAAGCTACTGAGCTACTGCCCAGGGGCCTCATTTTACCTATATATTGACTGGGGGGCCCATAACTACGGGGGGTAATTATTACCATTTGGGCCATTATAGATGGGGAGTTTGTACATGGGGGGAGGGAGCACTCAGTTGGGAAAATGATAAAAAAAGTGAGGAGTCTCAGGTGTTTTTGTTGTAAATTCTACAGGGACGAGTGGTGGATGGAGCAAGTCATCATGGAGGTCTGGACCGAATAGAGAAGAAAAGAGAAAGTGAACGACTCCTCAGACAAGACGCCACCTGTGAGGCCCTAAATGTAAGTAAACTATTTGCAAAGCACCTGTGTACCTGGTATCTACCAATATAGGGTCACTGTGTGGAGGAAATGTTGGTCTTGATGTAATGGTTTATATTCAGTAACAGTGTGGTGGTATTATTCAGTATTGTGATGTTGGAGATATGTGGTGGTGATATGGCAGTATAATTAGGTGCTTGTATATTGTTGTATTGTGATATTGGTCTTGGTTTACACTATGGTGGTGCTAGACAGTATATGGTACTGATAGGTGGCGGTATTATTTAGCATTTGTATATTGTTGCTTGGCAATATTGGTCTGGGTATACTGGTTTGGTCAGTAACATTATAGAGGTGGTATTTGCTGGACCTTGTATATGAACTGACCCACAGAATAAAGATTAACTGTACCTTGTATAATCTAGCAAGAACTAAATCCAAAAACAATGGCACAATTGCATTTTTTTTTTCTTGTGACCCCAGAAATATTTTTTTCTTTTTTCGTGGTGGTGATGGTTGTGGGACGGGGGATGGGTGGGGCTCTGGCGGGGTGGCCGGGGGGGGGGGGTGTGGCGGGCGGTTGGGTCGGCCGGAGGGCGGAGCCAGGGATGGAAGGGAGGGGGGGCTCAGACTCTCCAGCTGTATGGGTCCCCAAATTTTTTGATGCCAGCCCTGCATATATCTGTTCTACTACACCATACAGGCTTTCTGCAGCCAGGATATAGCTGTTTTTTAATGCAATTCGTCACAAATTAATTTGAAACGAAACAATTTTTGGGGAAAAATTTGGCGAATAGGCCGAATCAAATTTTTTAGAAATTCGCTCATCTCTATTGATAATATCAAAGATACCACTATACAAAGATCAAATAATACCACAACATTATGACCACATATCACCACCACATAGTAACTGAATAATACCACCATACTGTATATACTGAATATAAACCAGTACACTACTACTAATATTCCTGCCATACAGTGATCATAAAGTGGTAGATAGCAGTTGTACTGTATGCAGGCGCTCTGCAGACTTATAAGGGATTACAGTACAGTTACATTTAGGGCCACATGTATGAAGACTGTTTTAGCCTAAAACACACTTTGTTGCCCATAGCAACCAATCAGAGCTCCCATTTCATTTTTCAAGAGCATTATATGAAATGAAATGGGTGCTCTGATCGGCTACTATGGACAACAAAGTGAATTTTAGCCTTAGACAGATTTCATACATGTGGCCCTTAGTGACTCACAGTTGACCTTCTCTCTGATGGGAGCAATTTTCTTTTCCTACAGAATTAATCACACAAACATCTTAGCCTTCTAACATTTCCATCACCTCCTTAGCTGTTCTCTGTACAAAATCCTTGTGGGGTGGAAAGTGGAGAGGAGTGGGAGAGGAGGTACAGATCACAACTTACAGGCACAATCTCCTATCAGGAGACAGAGGATCAACCCCCGGAGATTGTGGTGTGGCAGCTGCGGTCTGAACTCCATCCCTGCACCACCTTATGATTAGTCAAAGCCATGACCTTTAGAGGTGCAGGGGATGGAGTTTAATGCTACCGCTTTCATTGGACTACGTCAGACCAGCATTGCATCTATTTCTAAACTAAAATAGTCAATGAGGGCTGGTGTTGGGGAGTGTTTAATTAAATAAATAGATTTTTTTTTGTTTCTGTGTTTTTTTTTACCATTTTCTTAAAATATTAGTAATGGAAGCTCTGACAGACACCTCTTCATTACTAGCGCTGGGACTTGGTGTTAATCAGTCGTGTTTTCATCACTATAAGGCTGACACCAACCCCCTGTCATTATTATTCCAGTACCCAACTCACCAGGGGTTTTGGGAAGAGCCAGGTTATCATCAGAAGGTGGATATTTAATGTTATGGTCTGCTTCTGGCGCATTTGCAAGCTGGTATTTTTAGGATCGGAAAGGACCAATATTCATGGCCCTTCCCATCTTAATAATATCAGCCTGCAGCTGCTGGTTTTGCCTTTGCTGGTTAAAAATGTTTTTATCCTTTATTACAAATATCAAAAGAACAAATAATTATTTTTTCTAAATAACGTTTGCGCTACCCTGCCCCCTTTTACAGAATGCTACTATCATGATGGGAAAATCCATGGATATTGGCTGCAGCCGCCCCAAAAGCGGACAATCACATTTGATGGTACACCTTCTAATGGTAACCTGGCTCTTCCCAGTAACCACTTAAAATAAAATAAACACAAAAACAAAAAAAAAGTTTATTTAAATAAAAACTTCCCAACACCAGTCTTTGTTGACCACCAAAGCCCAGCGAATCTGTTATAGTCCAAAAGGGAAACCTGTAAAAAAAACAAAAAAAAAACAGAATACCTACAGATGGGACACCACCCAGCTTTTCTCGGTGCTGGATAGGTTGTTCAGAACTTGGGAAAGCTGTGTAACATCCCTCACATCAGGCACCCAAAAAGTTTGGTGCCTGCTATAGGGGATTGGGTAAAAGGAGAGCGTTCTTTGACGCTATAATAGGATTTTAGCCCACAGCTCGGTTCTTTCTAGCTGGCGCTGACATTACCTTGTCAGGCTGCGTTCCCACTTCAGTTATTTCGTCAGCCTCTCCAGCACCCAGAAAAGCTGAGTGACATCCCCACAGTAGGCATTCAGAAAAGCTGAGTTCCTGTTGTGGGGAATGGGTGCCAGTCAGCTTTCCCAGATGCTGAGTAACCTACCCAACATCCAGGAAAGCTGAGTCGCATCCCACAAAGCAAGGATCCAGGAAAGCAGCATAGCACTCATCCCCAAAAGCAGTTACCCAGCTTTTCTGGATGCTTGCTGTAGACAATGTCACCAAGCTTTCCCGGGTGCTAGATGGGTTATTCATTATACAGCAACAACAAATCTGGGTGACATCACCCACAACATGCACCCAGAAAAGCTAGATGCCTGCTGTGGGTGATGAGTACCACTCAAATTTCCTGGACCCTGGATAGCCTATTCAGCATCCAGGGAAGGGGGGGTTGGCTGAAGGACAAGGAGGGAGAGAATGACAGAGGTCCCTTACCTCCTTCTGCTGCTGCTGCAGGCAGTGAAAGTATATGACAGTCGGCCAGTAAGTCTGTGCCCGCTGTTTTTGCGACCCCCTCCTCATGTTTATATAGCTATACTGACCCTCCTTATGGGTCTCTCACTGTACTAAGCCCCCTTATGTACCTTTCATTGTACTGAGCCCACCTCATGTGACAGACATGAGGTGGGGTCAGTACAATGACAAATAAATACTAGTGTGGTAAATTTTACCGGGACAAGTCATGGCTGGCAGAAGTTCTCATGGCGGTCTGGACTGGATGGAGAAGAAAAGGGAAAGCAAACAACAGCTATTTCCTGGCTGTGAACCTGTATGGTGTTGTTGAACATTGTGCCATGCAGAAATATACATAGGGAGCGTGGTTTGATATTGAAACAATGCTGTGTTTTAGTATGACACGCAGATGACAGGCACCGCTCTTAGAATCGCTTCACACTTCACTTATCTGGGCAGTTACAGGAGCAAAACTGACCAAATAACTGAAGTGGGAATGCAGCTTGACAAGGTCATGTCAGCGCCAAATAGAAAGAACCAACCTCAGGGCAAAGACTCTACTACAGCGTCAAAGAACTCACTTCTTTTACACCGTCATCAGATGGTTCCACCGATTATGACAGAACCTGTTCTGTTAAATGCTGATACATGTAGAACCCCCAACCCCCGAAAGAGTGGAGAGGGTGTCTACAGTAAATTTGTCAAATAACTTATTTGTCTAAAAAAAAAACTTTGAAATACAGCTTGTGTTGTTGTCATACACACACATCTCCATTATAGGCAGTTTATTATTGTGGGATATAGTTCTCCATGCCAAAGAATTACTTTTTCACTTATAAGGCGAAACTCCTTTGAAATGCAGCTTGTGTTTTTGTCATATACACACATCTGTATTAAACAGAGTTTGTTTATTGTAAATTTTTGATCAAACAGTATGTCAGACACAGAGGTGGCAGACCCTTCACATGGGAGGGGCAGTGGCACAGGTCACAGAACAGCAAGGGGACGTCACAGCAGGGGTCACTCGGCGAGGCCAGAGCTACCGATGTCATCTAGCGGCCGTTTGTTGACCACCAAGCCAATGGTTCTTGAATGGTTGACTAGATCATCCACTTTCTCCCAGATGACATCTGGCAGGGGCCCTCACCTGTCCTCAACCCACCTCTGTCCCGTTCGTTTCCAACAGCCAGAGAACTACTGTTCTTTGGGCTCTGCACCACAATACAGCGAGGATGAACTATTTGAGGACAGTGGGCAGCAATGAGGTGGGGCAGACATCCACTGCTCCTTGCAGCAGGCCGGCAAGTAGTGAGGAGGAGAGTGGCATAAGGGGTTATGTTGAGCGCGGTCAGGTTTTGTACAACAAGATCATTGAGGAGGACAGTAGTGACGGGCAAACACTAATAGATGACTATGTCCATGATCGCACTTGGGAGCCAGGTGAAGCAAGGGCTTCATCATCATCGGGAGAAGATGGCAGCAGCTTGCATGTCAGGCAGTGGCCCAGTCGGCAAGTCTGTAGTGTAGCCGGGAGTCAGCAGGGTGGCAGCAGTGCGAGGTCGGGATCCAAACAGTCACAGGTAGACCATCCGCTTTTCAGGTCACAGAAAGTAGCGGCACAGGGGCTCACCGAGGCAGTGGCGGTAGCAGTCAGTCAGTGAGGAGCATTGGTGGTAAAAACACCTACTCGGTGGTGCGGCAGTTTTTTGCCAAGACACCGAAGGATCGAACATTGTTATATTTAGAATCTGTGGGCAGAATGGGAAGCGTGGCCAGGGACCTAATGTTGGCACCACAGTCCTGCATCAACATATGCAGCATCACCATCCAGTGGCCTGGGAGAAACTTGTCTCTGATGTGGTGGTCCATCCTTTCGCAACAACAGCCGCAACGCCTAGTAGCATGCATCCCATTTTAGTTAGTCAAGGCTTCACCATCTCTGCCAAAGGGAGCTGTCTGTTTTTCCCTTCATCTACCGTTTTGAAGTGGTGGACTCTGCACCGTTCAGAGAACTGATGGCTTGTGCCAAGCCAAGGTGGAGAATCCCAAGCCATCATTTCTTTTCGAAAAAGGCAGTACCAGCCCTGCACAAATATGTAGAAGAAAAGGTGGGCCAGTACTTGAGCCTGTCGGTGTCTTCCAAAGTGCACGGCAGCGCGGACGTGTGGAGCTGTAACTACGGTCATGGAAAGTACATGTCCTTTAGAGCCCACTGGGTGAATGTGCTTCCTGCCCAGCCACTCCAGCAACTTGAACAGGAGACACTGCTTTCTCCTCCACGTTGTCAAACTGCTGGTCCTGTACCAATGTCTGCCTTGTCCTCCTCCACCACCTCAGCATCCACTGCAGCGACAAGTCTTAGTACTCCTCCAGTATACCACATGTGCAGGGCACGGCGGAGTCATGCAGCTCTACACCTGGCTTACCTGGACAAACAAAGTCACACAGGGGAGGAACTGATCTGCGTCATGTAACACAAAATCGATTCTTGGCTTTCTCCGACAACTGAAAATTGGAAACATGGTGACAGACAATGGAAAGAACACGGTGTCCGCACTGTGCCGAGGAGGGTTGAGCCATGCGCCATGCACGTATTCAATCTGGTTGTCAAACGGTTCCTCACATCTTCCACCCATCTGCAAGATTCTAAAAATGGCCAGGAAACTGCATGAACTTCAGCCATTCCTACCCCGCCAAGCACACCGTCCTTGAGCTGAATAGAACAGAGAAACTATGAACAGAGAAAAACAGAGAAAAAACACAGAGCAGAACAGAGAGAACTCTATGAACAGAGAAAGGCCATTAATGATTTCTTTATGATCCAAGCAGACAGGAATACTACACTGTGTAATTTTGATTTAAGCCAGTGGCAGCTCATGCAGGACACCTTTAGTTTTCTCAGGCTCTTTGAGGAGGCCACGTTAGTTGTCAGTCGCCAGGACTATGGAACGAACAACGTCAACAGATGCTGCAAAATCTGTCTGTTCAGAGGACTGGAGACGTGGCGACTACATCTCACGGCCACATGAATCCGGTGGGGGCAATGGGTAGCCAGTGAAGGGATTGACAGAGGGGAGAGGCAGAGGAGTAACAAGGAGAGAGGTGAATCAGACAGGCAGCAGAATTAAGGATGGATTGAATGGGAGCGAGGGTGCTAGATGGGAGGCCACAGAGAAGGATGTTGCAATAGTCTAGTCTTGAGATGACTATGGCATGGACAAGCATTTTTGTGCTTTCAAAGTAAAGGAATGAGCAGATTTAGGAGATATTTTTAAGGTGGAGGCAAGGGTTTGGATGTGCGGTCTGAAAGGCCAGATTGTAGTCAAAGGTAATCCCAAGGCAGCAGATTTACGGAGCCGGTGAGAGAGTGCAGCCATTGAGGATAGAGAATCTATTGCCCCATCGTCCATCCTCGCAGGTTGACCTGGGGTTTCTTCAACCACCTAAGAAAGGTATCACCAGAAGCAGAACACCTGGGCAGTTTTGAACCCCTGGATTCTTCAGGTACCTGCTAGCATTTTTCTGATGCTGCCAACCGCCTGTGCCACAAAACGTTGCCGCTGTCCTTCTTCCACCCACCCTCTTTACCAGAGATGGTTTGCCACCTCCCCACTCTTCACGGGGCCCTTTTATGTAGCCTTCTGATGCACTGAAAACTCCCACTCGGGTCTCCTCATGCTGCTGCTGCTGTCACTTCCAGGCTATGTCACCATGTCACTCCCGGCCTGATTCTGCTGCTGCGGTTGTTGCCGCCACCTCCACAATCTGTCATTGTTCCAACTGGGGCCCTACTCATGCTGCTCCCCACCTTCACAATCTGTTTTGTGCTACTTGGGGCCCTACTCATGCTGGTCAACTCCACTCTCTCACTCGACCACCCTGTGGTTTCCTTATGTTTTTTTCAACCCCCCACCACTTGTGCGTTGCCACTATTTTTGGTTTTTTCCCTTTTTTAATCTGTCGAAGGAATAAAACAACAAACACAATCAATTGTTTCTTTGGAAGGAAAGGCTGTATGACATGGTCCTTTGTATCCCAAAAGGATTGTTGATGATTGGGTACAAAAAGCTAGTGGATCAAAAAACAAAGGGAATGCAAATATTCAATTTACTTGTTATCTCTTTTTTGGTCAATCCTTTTCTTTTTGGTTTTTTGCAATGATGGATTATTTTCCAATTTAAAGCAGACATGAAGGATCAAGAAAAGGCAAAATGTCAGGGGAAAATTTTCAAAATTTTGCGAAACCCCCTCCCCTTTGGGAAGGGGGGTTACATGTACAGGCTTAACAGAATCATCCAATAATGAAAAAAATAAACTGTTTGCCACAGAAAGTAATATCCCAACGGATGAACTGGGGGATTTCAGTGTTGTAGGGCAAAAATACACAAACACTGGATTTGAACAGAATTCCCACAAAAAGTGGGTAAATTTTTAAAATCTTGGCCACAGATTTAAGTCCGTGGGGACATTGCACTTGATGGATTGCAGACATGTAGGGCACAAATACACAAACACTGGATTTGACACAGAATACCACACAAAAGTGGATACATTAACTCTTGGCCACAGATTAAAATACCCTACAGACTGAACTTGATGGATTTCAGGCGAGTATGGGGCAGAAAGACACACACCGGATTTGACTCAGAATACCCCACAAAGGGGGATAAATTAACTCTTGGCCACAGATTGCAATATCCCAAAATAAAAAACGCTGGTGTGTATATGACAAACAGCTGTGAAGTTCTTTCACCCCAGTATCTCAAAAATTGGAACTATTTTGCACAGAGTGCAATCTTGTGCTGCTACAGAGAGATGCTGGTGCATAGGAGACAAAGTGACAAGTGGAAGAATTTCACATGGCTGCCCTATTTATAGGGCTGTGACATCACAGAGGCTGGCTGGCTGCTGATTGGCTGTATGTCTGCACATGTCATTGAGGGTGTTCTTTTCTTCCTCCCATAGTTCCTTGCCCCATGTCACGCCATGTGCTTGTGGTCATCTTAGATTCATTACTGCGAATCGCCATGAACTTTGGCTCTGTTCAGAATTGAATTTTCCCTGAAATTCTAAATGAATTCCACTTTGTTAGAATCGATTCGTTCATCCCTAGAGAAAATGTAATCTGTGACTCACTGAATGTAACTGCACTGTAATCACTTACAGTATATGTCTGTAGAGCACCTCAGTACAACTGGTAGCTACCACTATATAGTCATTCTATGGTGGGAATATTGGTAGTAGTGTATTGGTTGATATTCAGGATCAGTATGGTGGTATCATTCAGTTACTATATGGTGGTGATATCTGGTGATGGTTTGGCAGTATTATTTGATAGTTGTATAGAAATATCATTGACAATATTGGTCTTGCTTTGGTCAGTAACAGTACAGTGAAATTTTCTCCTTGTATAGCATATTTTCTCCTTGTATAGCATTATTACTATTATAGCCATAACTTTTTTTTATTTTTCACCTACATAGACATATGAGGGATTTATGTCGTGGGTCAGGATGTACTTTCTAATGATGTCATTCTTCGTACCATAGAATATACTGGAAATTCTAAGTGGGACAAAATAATTCCTATGGATTTGAGTAAGGGGGCATTTCTTGCGAGCTGAAGTGTACATTTTATTGGTACCAGTTTGGAATACATGGGACTTTTTTGAATACTTTTATTCCAATTTTTGGATGATATGAAATGACCAAAAAAAGGCAATTTTGTTGTCTGGCTTTTTTTCTTTACAGTTTTCAGTGTACGGGATAAATTTGTTATATTTTTAATAGATCGGACTTTTTCGGTTGCAGCATTACCAAACATGTATACATTTTTAATTATTTTATTTTATTTGTAAAATGGCAAAATGAGGGTGATTTGAACTTTTATTTTTTTTATTTTTCTACACTTATAAACATTTTTTTTTAACATACAATGTATTAGGCGGTACAATGCAGTAGGGTGTACTAAGGCAGGAAGTAGTAAAACAGAACACATGGCGGCGATGGAAGCTTACTGGTTCCAGCTGCCCCCGTTAAAACCCATCGGGACCCCGGGCACCTACCCAACAAGTAATGGTGAAGCAGCTTTTCTCATTGATTTAGATGCCGCAATCATCTTTGCCGCAGCATTTCTGGGGTAAAACAGCGCTGTAGTGTTAGCTGCAAAGCCGCATACAAGCATCAGGACGTACCAGGTGTGGTAAGGGGTTAAAGAACATTGTCTTAAAGCTATGTATATTGATTTATGTACATGCAATACATTATTTTATATAAATACATCTTTATAGACTCAGTAATGTTGCTGTTGCTTTGGGGCGGTTGCTGGGAAAATGGGCATGTTTATGTGCGGGTGGCGCCTGTCCGGTGTGATGCCATGTGGTTGAGCCCCCGGGGGTTTTGGGGTCCTTATTGGGGGGGTGGAGGCTGGCCTGATGTGTCCCTTCTTGCTTTTCTAAAGCGGGGTTTTGGTAAAAACAACGGAATTTGGCCTTTATCTCACGGGGGAAACCTTTGCCGGGGATAAGATTTCCCCAAATTGCCAGGCCGAAAAATTGTTGGGGGGCAACGTTTCAAATACTTCAGAATATTTTGGCCCTTCTACCTGCAGTCACTGTAACATCATTCATTCCAATGAGTAAACTAAAGTTTCATTTTGGGAGTGCCTTCATAATACATAGTAATTACAATGGTAATTATAAAGCCTGTCGGGTTTCCCCGACCAAATTTTCTACTCTTTTTAAGGGCCCGCACTTCAAAATTTTATTTTAAAAATTTAAAATTTTTTTTTAGTCCCCAATACCTGGTGAGGGGTTTTGTATTGTTTTATATTAACGGGGGAACCTTTGGGAAAAAGGGGGAGTATTTTAAGGAACCAGGGCATGCATCATCTGGGTCTTTTTTCACTTCTTCTTTTTTCCCTCGGCCAAATACAACCAAATTTTGGTCGGTATGTTATCCAATTTTGAACCCCTTTGGGCCCCCCGAGGGTTTTTTCCCCGGAAAAAAAAGCTCTGCTGCACCCCTTTTAAAATTTGGTTTTTCCTTGGTTACTTTAAAGATGAAAGCTGGCAGAACTTTTAAAACTCCCCTGGTCAAAAACCCGGGGGGAACCCGGAAAAACCATTCTAGGTGAAAATTTCCTACTCATAAGTTTCCAACCCTTTAGCCACCCCTGTTTTAGGATTCTGAACCCTTAGAGCAGCATCCCGGAAAATATGAAATGGGGTTTTACCTTTTGTTCCCCCCTTTTTACTTTGCCCCCCCTTTCTTTTCCCTTTAAATGGTTTTTGCATTTTGCCCTTTAAAACCCTCTGCTTTGGTCCTTTTTTGGGCTGGGCCTTTCCCCCTTTTAAAAAATTGAGTTATTGCCAACCTACTGACCATATTATTGCTTTCTAGACTTGCCGCCAGGTAGTACCCCCTTTGAAGAAAAGTGTATCCCTTGTCTTTGTCAAAGACTCAAGTGATGTTGCCCAAATAAAGGGGGGAATCCGGGAAAATGGGTTTCTCCCGCAAGCACCCGCTTCATCTCTAACTAATGAAGTTTTTTTTTCCTTTTGGTGAACAAAGCGTTGCTTGATAACAAACAGAGAACTGAAAAAAAAAAAATTTTAAAGGGGGGGGGGTTTTGAATTTTTTTTGTAAATCATAAAGGACAAAGTCTTTTGTGTAAAACCCCAGACCAGGGGGAGGGAAAAAAAGGGTGTTTTTCCAGAAAGCCCACCCCGGGGCTAAAATCTTTTTGGGCTTAATCACAGATGAGGCCACCATCTTCCAATTCTACTGTTACATGGGTGGTCATGCAGCAATTTTCCAAGATGACAAATTTCATACTTCTAATCGTCTGCTTTCTGCTGTTCAACTTGCCACTCATTTCTTCAACCATGTTATCTGTCTGGATGGACGGCTACACAACACATGGTTTATGAACAAGAAGTCCAATTAATTTCCAAGTTTTGGTGAGGACATGCAGTCTGTTCAATGTTAAATTGGTCTTTTTCTGCCCACCATCCTCAACCTGACGGACAGGTGGAACATGTAAACCAGGTGTTAGGCAATTATCTTTGCCTTTTTGTCCTCTCTTGACAGAATGACTGGGTGAGTCTGTTATCCTGGGCAGAATTCTAGTACAACAACTACAACAGAGAATTCACCAGGTCCTTGACCATCTTTATTGTCCATGGTCAGCATCCATCTTCTTCCTTTTTCCAGTTCTTATGAAGTACCTGCAGTCAATTCATTTGGCAAGATACCAAGCAATTTTCTCAATAATCTACCAAACTCAGAGAGTCTGTGTTTTAGCCAGTTGACAAGGCCAAGTATATCTGCCTTATAGTTCCATGTTTCAAGTTTGCTCAGTTCTTGGGTTCTTATTCCATAATTCATCATTTTAACTCTGTCTGCTACAAGTTCTGTTTTTTTCTGCCCTGCAAATAGTCTATGCCTTCTTTCCAAAGCCTGTGATTCTGAGCTGCTTCTCCCACAAGTCAATGTCTCCATCACCGGTCTGGGAGTTTTCATGATCAAATATATTATTGAGGCCAGGCACTCAAGGAATGAACTTTACTATCTTATTGACATCCATTAAACTTGGGAATCCATTACACTTAGGCAGCTGCCATCCTCCACTGCCGTCCTTCACTGACTTCAGCTATTTCTCTGACTATGCTTTTGTCTGCCATTTGCAATTCTGCTCTGACCTTCTCTTGATAGTACTATGCCTGCCCAGACCATTTACCTGCCTTGACCATTTGCCTGCCTGTCTACACCTCTAACATGTCCCTTCTTTGCTGAATTTTAGATGTCAGCTGCTGCCAAGGGAGACTGGGCGGAGGGTAGAGACCTCGGAGTTTCATACAGCAAAATCAAAGCTCCTACATGGTATTGAGGCTGAAGACCTAGTGCTCCCTAGACTTCAGTCCTCAGTGCTGACACAGTACATTAAGTCTCATGTGTGAAGCAGTGGATCTACCATCTGTCTCAAGTGAACTGTGACAATTGACCTTATTTCTGCAAGTCCTTCAGCTGCTTTTACATACCTTTGGACCTAGGTTGCCATATACATTGTGGTTTTATCAAGGTTTTCGTTGTGATTCATGGTAAAAATACAACAAAACCAAAATGAATAATGTAGCCTTGCTGCAATCTAATAGACAGCTGGAAGTATCTTTAATGAGAACCTGTGATGTCTCCTGACATGGTTTTTTAGTAAATACTTGGAAGCCTTGATTGGTATATTTGCCCCTGCTGTACAAGAAACAATTGTTAAGGCGCTATAGCACTGAACTGCAGCTCCTTCATTCTCAGGAACAGTGGGGTCCTGGCAGTTAAATCCCCACAATTGGTAAGTGACAACACATTCTAGTGGAGAAAAACAGTGCAGTGCTTAACTGGAGAAAGTTGACAACCCAACCATGTGAGGAATCTAGCTATGTTTCAAGAACTCCAACTACATACATGTTCCCCTACTACACACGGTAACTAGGTCAATTCACGGTGTCAGGACATTCCATGTGAATTCATCATTTTGTATAATACTTGAAGAATCTCTAGTACAAAGGTGTACAACCTTGGGCCCCTAAACTTCAGAACACAGAAATGCCTATCTGTGTCCCAAAAGTTGCTGTGTTATTCTTAGTGGAGATCCGGGACACAATGCATGTCTCTATCTTTGCCTCTATCTTTGGAGCACTGCCTATTCAGGATGTGCACTATGCACGATAGAGCATCAGTTTTCTTAGTCCTCCTTTAAAGGAAAATTATTGTCAGAAAATTACCTATCCTTTAAATAATGTTTTCATGTTAAACATATTTTTGTTTCCACTTTTCCATACCATTAATGTAAAACCCTGACATTTTGCAGTTTATTGCACTGACCACTGAGCCTCACAATAGGCTACTTCCCATTCTATAGAGATCTCTTTTAAGCAGTCATCTCATTATCATCACAGGCAAAATCATGAAAAAAGGTAACATATATCTGTTATAACACTGAATGTAGATAACACATGGTCCATTCTACACAGCCGGTTATGGTCACAGCTCCCTCTCCCTGGACAATGATCTGTGCACAGAGCATGTCTAGAATCCTCTATCTTATAAGCCAATTTGTCGTTTCCATGCTACATGTTCCTATAGTCCATGTGACGGATGTAAAGCATATATCCTGAATAAACTAGCAGCTTAGACAGGATGACTTCTCCATAATCATGCTAAAAAATAATAATAAAAAAGGAAGATATTGGTCTCCTGAACCCCAAGTTGGCACTCTAGATTGAAGGAGATTTAGTGGCTGCATAGGTATTTGACCTTTTTAGTTGTAGTTTATGGTAGTTGTTTCTGTAACACCTATTGGTTGTATTGGAAAGAGCTGCAAACATGCAAGAATTTCTGCTTTGGAATGTTAAACTGGGGAGCAAGTGACCCCAATTCTCCCAATAGGTAGTTCCCATAAGTGGAACCATGGATGGAATTGCACAGCATAGGGACTCTGTTTATCAACAGTATAAGAGCCCCTTGTTGTATATGCAATAAATTAGCTCTTTTCCCTGCATGAAATCCAATAATAGTAATATGCTATGGTTAGGTGGACCCTTAGCATCTCAGCCTCTGTGCAGCTGCACATGTTGCATATATGCATGTCTAGCCTTGAGTCGACCCTCCATCTATCATATGGTATTGGAATATCAAGGCTCAAAAGAGAATGCCCTTTAAAATGCTTTTACCATTAGCAAATTAAGCAAGCTACGAGCCAACCGTCTCAGTGAACGGAGTGGGTCACTCTTGTGGCTGTTCTCCCCATAAATTTCAATAGGCATTTTGAATATGATTCTAGCAGATTTTCAAACCTGTTGGATCTTCTGCAGGATTACCATCAGATTCCCGTACATTCAATGTAAGGGGCCGAAGCGCAAATCTGTGCCAAAGACCGCGGTTCAGCGATGTTAAAATGACGTCAGATTTTGAACTTCTATATAATAGATTTGACCTTATCCAAAAGTTGCAATCACAGGAAAGGGCTGTATTGGGGCTTTTGTCCGCAACCCCTATTATAAACTATCCAACAAGGCAAGAAACAGTTCTTAATGTTCAAATTTTCTGTATATTATTTGAATCATAGCATTGCCCACAAATCTCTGTGCCATACTGCACATAGAACAACAATGTGAATAAAAACCTGTGATACATAGCGTTGAAGGTTCACAAATGTCTCTCCATATCAAACAGGAAAAATCCTCTTTTTCTTAATATCCAAAGCATGGAGCTTGAGCAGATCAAGTTTGTGCCGACCGCCACGGGAACTGACTGACGCCCATAGGTGACGTTTCGGAGGATAACTCCTCCTTCCTCAAACCAGCGGCACAAGCCGTGTTCCATCTAGGAGTGTGCTACAATGGAAAGTAGACACTATTTATACGTATCACAATACACAATATCATTAAACATATTAAAACACATTTTAAAGCTCCCGAGAACTAAATCACTTACAGAAACGCTTTGAGGCTGAATGTTTCGTTCATACCTCTGGGAACCAATGCATCCAATCTATGTATCCAGTATGCCTCACGTTGAAGCAGTCTGGTACGCAACATAGATTGGTCACTACAAGATACTATCTCCAGCACGCACCATCTAAGGTCACTCGTCTGATGTCGAGCCTCAAAAAAATGACGCGCGACAATAGTCTCACCAAATTTAAGGGTATCTTCATTCCTGGATGTCGCTGCCTTCTTACCGTAAGTTCTAATGGCTGATTTGTGCTCATTTAGACGTACCCAGATCTGACGGGTAGTCTGGCCGACATATACCTAAATATGCTAGCTTTGAATATATCTTCTAAGGAACTAACATGTGACCAAATTAAGGTCCTTAATAAAGGACTAAATTTCGTCCCTAAACATCAAGTGGACACTTTTGATTTTTTGGTAGATTTATATAAGCTATGCAGGTCAATTTGCTTAAAAATGTATTTTTCTACAACTAATGACAAAACTATTCATTTACAGGGTGAAAAAATTTGTAAAAAAATTAAAAAAATTCAAGGGCAAGGGTTTGAAACCAAATAGTGGGGTTCCCCCCCGTTTTGAAGGGATTTTAAAATTTTTGGGGAAAAACGAAGTTTTTAAATAAAAATGGAAAAAACCAAGCATTGTCCCTAATAACTTGACAGTTAAAGAAAACAAGTTTTTACTCCCCTTGCAAAAAGAAAAGAGTTTTCAGGAAAAAAAGGGCCGAAAGGGTGGGTCCACCTTTGTTTTTGGAAAAGGGCTTTTTAACCCAAAAAGCGGAAATCTTTTAAAAGGTTTAAAAGGGAATATGTACGCAAGGTTTTATCCAACAAAGGGAAATTTAAAAAAGGTTCAGTTAAATACGTAATTATGGAGGCTGTTGAATTAGGTAAAAATTACTGAAAAAGACACCGATCTACCAAAAATTATAAATCCGGGGCCCCAATTTTTTAAAACTGGCCCCAAAGGGTCCAAAATCAAAATTTTCCCCTCCCGTCCCCCCAATTGCTCGGGGTTAACCCCCGTTGTTTAAACCCTTTAAAGCAGTTTTTGAGCTTTTCCCCCAGTTTGGGGAGAAAAAAACTTTATAACAATTTTTTTAAGGGTAAAACTACTCAGTTTTTGAAAAAAATAAAAAATTTTAATGTCCTTGGGTTTTAACGTGGTTGGGGCAAAATTAGCCTTTAAAAAACTTGTTCAGTGCTACCAAAATGAAAAAAAGGTTTAACCAAGCAGCAAGAAAAGGCCCTTGGTGATAACCCCAAACTCTCTAATTTTTTTAAAAGGGGTTTTTGATAAAAATTTTTAGATTTCTTTCTTTTAAAAAAAACCTTTTTTCGTTTTGGGGGGTTTTTCTTCTGCAAACACAGGCACCTCAAGGGGGCCTCGGGGCCCCCCCCAGCCCTTTGCCAATATTTTTTTTCCCTTCCTGTGAAGAAGATATGGGGTATACCCGGGAAATTTTTTGTCAGAAGTACTTTTTGGGCACGAAATGTGGCTGAGGGTTTCCCTTTTGGAGGGGAAACCGAGAAAACGTTTCAAAATTGTTTTTTTGAATATCTCAAAGTTTTGCCATCCACCATTAGAGTTTAAACTCTTCAAAAAACATCCCAAAATTAAACCCAATACCGGGACTTTGGGGAAAAGGGAAAAAAAAATTTTTGGGGCAACTACAAAAATTTGTACAGTAACCCCAAATTGATCAAAATAATTTTTTTAACAACCAAACCTTTTTCATACATCCCCCTCAAACTTTTAAAAGGCATTCCACTTAGCCAATTTTTTTTAAGACCACTCCTTTTGGGTTTAAACAGATAAGGGTTTAATTCTATCCAAGCACAAAGGCAAATCAAAAAATTTCCCTTGAGAGGGATTATGACAAGGTTTAAACCCTAAAAAAACAGCGCAGAACCCCTCCCAAATGATCGAAAGTGAGGCTTTGAAACTGGCCAAACGAACAAAGAAAGAAAGATTTGCCTTTGTTTCTGTGTATGATCGCCACCCCCTTATCCAAAATTTCAAAAGCCACCAAAAATTATTGGTCAGTTCCTGCAGTAACCCTATTAAAGGAAATCTTTTAAAAAAAAACCGTTATTCATTTATAAAAAGGGGTAAAAAAAATTTTGGTAAAAAACCCAAGTCGGTAAATTTTTAAAAACCCCCCACCTAAAAAATTTCTCAAGGGTTCCTTTCTCTGGGAAAAAAAGGAAATTTTTTCCCTTTTTTTCCCGCCTCACGGGTAATTTTTAATTTATTAAAGGTGAGAAAATAAAAACATCCCTTCAGGGTTAGGGAAAAAAGGTATCAAAGGCTTTGTTTACTTGTTTGCTAAAAATGTCAAATACCATTGAAAGGGGCCCCTTTTTGGAAAGAAAAAATTGGGCCCCCAAGACTACCCGCCCAATCCCGGGTAGGGTCTAAATAAACCCACAAATCAGCCAGTAGAACTTACAGTGAGAAGGTGGCAACATCCAGGAATGAAGATACCCTTAAATTTGGGTAAAGGACTATTGTCGCCCCCGTCATTTTTTTTGAGGGTCGGCCCTCAGACGAGTGACCTTAGATGGTGCTGCTGGAGATAGTATCTTGTAGTGACCAATTTTAAAGGGCTGTACCAGCTGCTTCAACGCGAGGCCTAAATGGGTTTCATAGATTGGGTTTTTTGTTTTCCCAGAGGTATGAACAAACATTTTAGCCTCAAAGCCTTTCTGTAAGGGAATTTTAAATTCTCGGGGGCTTTAAAAAAAAAAGGGTTTTAAAAAAAATTTTAATGAAAATTGTGTATTGTGATACGTATAAAAAAATTTTCCTACATTCCATTGTAGACACTCCTTTAGGAACAAACCTTTTGCCGCTGGTTTTTTAGGAAGGGGGAGTTAAACCTCCGAAACGTCCCTATGGGCGTCAGTCAGTTCCCCGTGGCGGGGCGGCACAAACTTGAAACTGCTCAAGGGCCCCCGCTTTTGGGTAATTTAAAAAAAAGAGGGTTTTTCCGGGTTTAAAATGGGGAGACATTTTGAACCTTTTTTAACGCATTACACAGGGTTTTTTTTCCCCAATTTTTTGTTCTATGTGCAAAAATTTTTTCCCCGGGGGATTTTTTGGGCAATGCCCTTTATTAAATAAAATACAAAAAATTTAACATTAAAACTTTTTTTTTGCCTTGTTGGGGTAGTCAGATTTTGAACAGCATTTTTTTACATTTGCGTGTAGACATACCCCAATGGAAAAAAAACTTTTTCAGCAAAACCCCGGGGAAAAAATTTAAAACTGCCAAAATGAACCCACACATCATAAAAAAAGGTTTTTTGGGACCCCATCTTTTAAAGGGTTACAAAACACAAAAGGGTTCCTTTAAAATTTTTCCAAAACCGGGGCCCTTTTTCCATTTTTTTTGGAACGGATAGGTTTTCATTGTAAACAAAGAAAAAGATGAAGGGCCCCCTGTTTTTCATATGTGAAAAATTTATCAGTAAATTAAATTTGGGTTTAGGATTTTTTAAATTACAACAACAATGACAATTTACTGTATGAAAAATTATGACAAAAAAAATAACAGAAATCAAAGATATTTTTATAAAACCCTTTTTATGGTAAGGAATCAGATGTAAGGAAATAATATATAACATTTTTCCGGCATTTCCTTTTCCCCCAAAAAAATTTACTGGTGCTGACACCCCAAAAAATAAAATTTTTGGTTTTTTGTTGCATAGCAAATGTATATAGAAAATAATGCATTGTGAAAAATGTTTGGCCATTGAAATTACAGGAAAAATGAAATAATGTCAGTGCTAATACAGAAAAAGGCACAAATTGAGTGGACAAGCACATCAGGACCCAGAAAATATAAAGTAGAAGTGAACATATGGAGCCTACATTTCATATGTTAACACTTAAGGCTCTTTCCCCCCCATTGCATTTTTGGGCCTTTTTTTTTTGGAGTAACACCCGGGGAAAAACTCCCCAAAATAAAAAGCCCAACGTAAAAGCAGTAAACAAAGTCACACTTTTTTCCCCTTTTTTAAAAAATACAATTTTACAATTTTTTAAAAGTTCTGACTGAATGGAAATTTCAGCCCGATAAAGCTTTTTTAATACAGTTAAAATGGAAAAACTGATTTTTAAACCCCTAAAACCCCAAAAGATATCCTTTTAGCATCCATCAGACTTTTAGGGCTCTATGGATGAGTTCAATGCAGCTTTTTCCGTTGTAATTTTTTACAACTAATAACCCAGCAAACAAGGCAGAATAAAACCTAAAAAAAAATGTTCCCTTAAATAGTCACTTATCTTTTTAAAGGTTTAAAAAAAACGATAAACATACGCAGGACATGAAAACTGGTGCCTGCAGCAATCATTCAGATTTCAGCTCTAATTTTTCACAATTTTCCGTTTCAAATTTCCCTTTCAGTTTCCACCAATTGTAATTTCAAAATCTTTAATAGTAATTTTTTCACAGCAGAATAACCTGGGAAAATATTTTGGGCCTTTTAATTTTTTTTCAAACATATTACTTTTTTTTGTTATTGCCCTGTTCAAATAGTATCTACTGAATGCTTAGCTTTGCTTATTGAATTGCCATGCAAAATAAGTTGTTGGTATACAGTTCATAATAATAGTCGATTAAAAAATTATAGATAAATTTAACAATTTTCGTTTTGCAAAAAAAATTAAAAAGTTTCCAAAGTACTAGTTTGCCTCATAAAAAGTGAACCCCCAAATTTCAAACAAAAATGAGGGACAAAATCAAAAACACAGAAAAAAAACATTTTTTATAACAAAAACTTTTTAGCTTTAAAAATTGGGAAAAAACTATGAAAAAAAAGTGCAAAGAAGAAATTTGTTTTGCCCACAGGTAGGTTCCCATAACAATCTATTAGGTCTAATATTCCAGAAGCTCTTCGGAATTTAAATCTCATAAGTTGCTATGAGCAACTAACACAATTTTACTTTTGAAAAATGTTCCTCAATAGAAGAGATTTATCAAAACTAATGAAAAGGAACACTGAAATAGTTGTCTGTAGCAACCAGTCAGGTTGCTGCTTCCATTTCTACAAAAAGGCCCCTAATAATATTAGCAGAAGAATCTGAATGTTCGCTGTGGGAAATAAATGCACTTTTACCTTGCACTACTTTTGATAAATCTCCCAAATTGTGTTTAACTTTGTTTCATTAAAGGATTTATGTGAGACTACAATATCGATGGCCTATCCATCAATATCAGATTGGTGGGGATCCAACTCTTGGCACCCCTGGTGATCAACTGACTGCAGCTCAGTCCTATGAAAGAAAACAGGACTTAGCTGAAATACCAGGCATAGCTACAAAGAGAAGTATGGAGTTGGGTCTATTAAATATTGAGGGGGCATACCTCCTTCAGTTTGCTCATTAGGAATGATGGGAGTTGGACCTTTTCTGCTCGTACTGATCATACAGTAATGGTTTATCCCATAGCTATCATATTGTTGTCCCAGAAAACCCCTTTAATTCATTAAAGTGAATATGTCATCAGACTATGCTTCCCTTTTTAAGGACGGTAGATCACTCTATTATTCGGTACAAAAAATATTGCATTGTTTGACTAATAGCACCTAACAAGGATTAAGTCGGATTTATAGTTAGAAATCTGCTGTATTCATGATGTTTGTCCTCCTCACTCCATCTTTACCAGAGGGTAACAGCTTCTCTCTCTCCTCTCTCTTTCTCTCTCTCCCCTCTATACACATGTATATGAACTGCAGCCTTCAGTTACTGGTGAAGGGAATGAGTCTGATGTTAGATACTGTTTGCACAATATTTTTTGTGCCATTTGGTTAATAGTAGAGCAGACCATACCTCTTTTGGTGATAGATCCACTTTAATTTTTGCATTGTTTTATTGAATTTGGGATGTCTATCTTGCATCAACCTCTCCCATTCAGACAACACACAGAGGTAGTTTTTTTTCTGTCTTTTTATGTGAAGGTAATTAAACACCAGCACATTTTATTTTTTAGAACATTTTTTCACCCATCCCAGCAAACACGTTACCATACCAGTAACATCTATTTGTCGAAAACATTTGAATGAACATTTTGCAATAAAAAAAATAAAGTTGACATTGAAGACACACAGGAAGTAGTCTGCTTTTCTTAGGCTGTTTCAATTGACCTTTGGATAACCAAACGTAAGTCGTCACAGAGTAGCCTCATTCTCCATCGCCAGTTTTTTATCCTATGTCGCCCAAATGGGGAGCTAAAAAAACAACACGTTGTTAGTCTGTAATAGTGATTCATGTTTCTTGCACTGCACAAATGGGGCTAACAATGTAATTTTCCTATTGCAGACATACATCTGCATTGAATTTTATAGGCAGTCAACCTACCAGTAAATGTTTGTAGTGTTGGAGGAAAAACATAGAAACTTTATGTACATACTGGCCTTGGTTAGATGACTGCTAACCACTGAGTCCCAGTAATAGGTTGTTTTTCATTTCTATGTTATTTTACTTTTCAAGATGCCAAATTTGAGACATGATTCTGCAATAATACATTGTCTTGTTTATTAATTCCTATATACATTAAATACTATATACAGTATAAATACCATCAATATCAACTATTAGTCTTTATTTAGTATCTGCCATTCCCAAATAGAAATTTGACATGTCAGGGTGCTAAAACAATATGTGCCAACATTTTCTCTGTGATATTTAAGCCCCACCCTGGCATTTTCCCCAATCCAACCAGGAATACTTTTTTTTGGGTCAGAGTTTGCATAAACCTACCCCCTTTTGCCTCCCACATATGTGGGAGTCTCCCAGAAGAAACTAGGTGGTTGGCAAGTGTGTCTAAAACTACCATCAGCTGCTAGAATGAAGGGGCACCACTTTAGCTTATTGTTTAAATATTTGGTTTTATCAGTAATAGAGAAGAGACGAATACCAACTATAAACAAGCTTCCCTACTTAGGTCAGTAGCATAGGGAGCACTATCTCAATAAAGTACTGCATTGTTAAACTTTTAGTCCAACTAGGCTTTATTTACATCATGCATGCCAGGTCTATCACACAACACAAAAATTGCCACAAAAAAATACATTGCATTAGGGGGACTCAATGGTTACGCTGCATTAAGAACTTCATTAGAAAACCTGGGGGAATTTTTTTGGGGAAAGGGGGACTAGGAAAGACCAGGCGATTCCTGGTAGTGTGGGACTTTATTAGGGGTACAGATGTGGTAATCTGTCTGGTAGTATATTACCTTTGGGTTTTGATAAATTAATTTTTTACAAAGCGGAATCCCAAATAGTATTGTTTTGGGGGTCTCCTTGCTTGATTTATATTTTGTAAGGGATTGACAGTTTAAAAATAATGGAAAAGGGACCCAGGGTCATAGCAAACTAGAATCAATGACAAAGTTAAAGGTGAGTGAGGGACCCAGATAGAGATGAGTGGCTCAAAAATCAGTGTAGAATTTAAAAGTTTAGGTTCTTCTGTTGGCTACAGGAACTAGGGTAAATTTAGGCATTCAAATAGGGAAAGTGCAGTTTTTGGGGACAAAAGTAGGGGACAAAAGGGGGGGGGTGAGTTACAACGGGTTTGGCAAAAATAGAAAGTCCCCGAAAAGGGCATGAAGAAAGCTGGTATGACCACCTATTTGTTGGTTTTTATGGGGTTTCATGTTTGGGTATATGGTCGTGAATGTTTATTCGGGGTAGGTTAATGCTGATTAAAATTATTTTTTTTTTTTTTTTTTTTTTTTTTTTTTTTTTTTGAAAAATTCTTGCATTTCAATTTTTTTAAACAATAAATATTATTTTAGTTAAAGACCTGTGTTAGTATTTGTTTTTTGCCAGCTGAAGTGTTGTTTTTTTTATCGGTACGGTTGGCGAAAACAAAATTTTTACACTTTTTTCCAAATTTTTGGGGGGCAATAAAATTTGAATGGGCGAACGTTTTTAACGAAGTGGATTCGTTTAGAATTTCAGGAAAATTCGGTTCTGAACGAAGTCGAAATTTGGGGGACTTGGGGGGAACGAATGTGCTTTTGCTTTATAAAAAATACGAGCACATGGGGCTTCATGGGGAAAACACTCTGGGAGGGAAGAAAAAGGTGCCTGCATGCAGTGCAAAAAGGAAGCCAAAACGAGACGGGGGATTCTTGACGTCACCCCACTATATAAGTCCGGGGCGACGCTGGGAGCTCATCGCTCTCACTTCTAATCAAGGGGGGGGTGCGCCGCGGGATTTTTACTAAAGAAAGTTTTTTTTTCACGATTTTTTTTGTCCGCTTTTCTCAGGCTGTTCTCTTAATGTTTATTTTGATTTTTTGGGGTATTTGGGAAATTTAGTCCCTGCATTACATGTTTTGCTATCTGTCACAGCCATTGGGAAAAAGAAGGGGGATTAAGCCAGTTCCTGTTTTATTACTTAAGAAACAGCGTTTTTATAATACAAATACACTTCATTTTTGGCTGTCATCTTTGCCAATTTAAAACCCGGGGGGAATTTTCGTTGTTTGTGCTGTTTGACTCCAAGAAAACCGTCTTTTTTACCCCCAAAAAATAAATTTTCCTTTGATAATTCACAAACAAAGGTTAATTACAATTTTTTTTCTTGTTTGGTACGTAGAAAAAACGCAATTGTAACCGCTACAAAGCTATAGTTTCCTGCTCTCAAAATTTTTTTCGCAATTTACTCCAGGGGTTTTAAATTTTGGTTGTTCGCGCTGTTTGATCCAAGAAAACCGTCTTTTTCACCGCCAAAAAAAATAATTTTCCGTAGCATATTCACAAGCAGGTTTTTACATTTTTTCTCTGTTGTGTAGCGAAAGAAAAACCATTTTTAACCGCTACAAAGCTAGTGTTTCTGTGCTCAAATTTTTTTGCGCAATTTACATCCGGGGTTAATTAAGGTTGTTTTTTTGCTGTGGGGACAAAAAAGACCGTTGTTTCACCGCCAAAAAATAAATTTTCTGACATAATTCCAAACGAAAGGGTTTTTACAATTTTTTCCTTTTTGTTTACGTGAAAACACGCAATTGTAACCGTACAAGCTAGTAGTTTCCGGCTGCTCAATTTTTTGCGAATTTTCACCAGGGCTAATTTCTTGTTTTTTTGCTGTGGGGGGGCAAAAATAGCCGGGCTTTTTTCCCCGCAAAAAAAAATTTTCCCGTGCTAATTTACAAGCAAGGTTAATTACTTTTTTTTTTTTTTGTTGTACGTAGAAAAAAAACCAAATTTTAACCGCACAAAGCCAGAGTTTCCGGTTGCTCAATTTCTTTTGCGCAATTTTCATCCGGGGGGTTTATTTAAACGTTGTTTTGTGTGTTGTGCTCCAAAAAAACCCCTTTTTCACCCCCAAAAAAAAATAAAAAATTTTCCTGTAGCTAATTCACAAAAGAAAGGGTTTAATTACAATTTTTTTTTCTTGTTTGTAGATAGAAAAAAACACGCAATGGGAACCCTACAAACTTATTTCCGGCTGCTCATTCTTTTGTGCAATTTACTCCCGGGGGAATAACGTTGTTCTGTGTGTTGTGGGCTCCAAGAAACCGTTTTTTTCCCCCCAAAAAATAAAATTTTCCCGTACATAATTCCAAACGAAGGGAAAATTTCAATTTTTTTTTTTGTTGTGTAGCATAAAAACAGCAAATTTTAACAGTACAAAGTAGTAGTTTCCGGCTGCTCAATTCTTTTTTCGTAATTTACACCAGGGGTTAATTAAGCGTTTTTTCTGCTGTTGTACTATAAAAAACTTTGTTTTTCACCGCCACAAAAGAAAATTTTGTGCCCTAATTATCGAAGGTTTAAATTAGCCTGTTTGGCTTTTATATTTAGCGCAATTTTATCCAAAGGGGTTTCCCAAGTTCTTTGTGGGGTTTATTTGGCGCCAAATACAGGGTTTTGTATTTTCATCATTTAAACAGTGTCTGTACATTTAGAAAAAAACAAATATGTCAGAGAGAAAAGGTGGGAGCTCTTCACCTGCGATGGGGAAGGCACCCAAAAATTCCCCTTTTTCAGGTCGAGCACAGCAAAGGGGACTTTGCAGCAGGGGGCCCTCGGGGGAGGCCCAACTTTCCGCTGTCATTTAGCGGCCCGGTTTCTGGGGCTAGCAAACCCCCAAAGGGTTTTTGATTGGGTTTACTAGGTCAAACCACTTTCCCTTTAAAGACAACTGACAACCCCACCAGAGTCGGGGGGGGAACGTTTAGGGGCAAAAACCCTTAGTTTTTCATGGCCCGGGGCGGGGGGCAGCGGCCCCCACCTGTCCTCAACCCGCCTCTGTCCCATCCGGTTCCCTTTAGCCAGAGATCTACCATGTGGTCTGGGGGTCAGCGCCACTATATTGCGGGGGATGAAAAAATTTGGGGTTAGGGGAGTCAGCAGCTACTTGGCAAACGGGGAAAAAATGGGGGGCCCCAAAATCCCCCGCTTCTTGCAGTAGGGGGCCCAAAAATTTGATGTTGAGAGTGGGCATGGGAGGGCATGGGGTGAGGGGGGAGCCCTTTTTTTTACCAAGGGGCCGGTATGAGGACAGCAGTGACGAAGAAACACAAATTTGATGGGATGTAGCCGGGCCGCACTTTTGGGAGCCGGGGGAGGCAAGGGTTCAACATCGTCAGGAAAGGGGGGCGTCAGCTTGCGCGTTAAGGGAGCGGCGCACCAGCAAGTTTTGGGGCGGGGGGTGGCCCTGAGGGCAACAAAAAAGGGGGGAAAACCCGCATGTAGGGCGGGAGCCAAGCGGCCAGGGTAAAAAACCCGCTTCGCAGGGGGAAAAAGGGAGCGGGAAAAGGGGGTCCAGGGGGGGGAGGCCAGCGGCCGGCCCAAATAGTCACTCCTGCGGACGGGTTTGGGGCCGGGGAAAATCCCGATCTCGGCGGTGTGGCCCGTTCTTTTCTAAGACCCCCGGGGGAGCCCAATATGGGGATTGTAAATCCGTAAGCAGAAAGGGGGAAACCCTGGCCAAGGGAGGGTAACGTTGGGACCACGGGCCCCCGCGTCCCAAAAAATGCAACGTTTACCCTCCCGGTTTGGGCCCGGGGGAAACTGGCCCCCAAGGGGTGGGGGTCCCCCCGCCCCCCGCAGCAACAGCAGCAACGCCCAGGGGAAGCCCTGCCATTTTCAGCCAGTCCCAAGGCTCCACCACCTCGCCCAAAGGGGGCTGTTTTCTCTTGACCTCCTCTCTTTGGGCCAGATGCTCCTGCTCCCGCCCACCATGGGGCCAGCGTCGTTCAGAGAGGCGATTTTCAAAAAGACAAACAGGGAAGCGTCCAACCCTTTCCCAAGGTTTCAGCAGCGACCGTTGCTCCCGTCCCAATTGTTGGTACTGCAGTCCCTCCCTTTCCAAATGGGGGGACTTTTGCAAACCCTTTTAGAAACTAATGGCTTTTTGCCCAGCCGGGGATGGAGAGTTCCAAACCGTAAATTTTTTTTCCAAAAAGGGGGGGAAAGGGGGAACCAGCCCTTCATAAATATGTAGAACAGAAAGTGGGCCGTCCCCTTTAAACTTATTTTGGGTTTTTTCAAGGTTTCACGGGGAAACGCGGACGTTGGGGTGTAAAACGGTCCGGGCCAGTACATGCCCTTTTAAAAGGCCCCCTGGGTGAATGTGCCCTTTTCCCGGCCCCCGGGGACAACAAACCCAAATTGGACATGAACGCCGCTTTCTCCTCCTTTGGTCGTCAAACGGGTGCTT